>SJYC01042544.1:0-16199 GCA_006408675.1 Madoqua kirkii
GGATGACAGAGGATGAGATGGCTGGATGGCATCACTGACTCGATGGACGTGAGTCTGAGTGAACTCCGGGTGTTGGTGATGGACTGTGAGGCCTGGCGTGCTGTAATTCATGGAGTCGCAAAGAGTTGGACATGACTGAGCGACTGAACTGAACTGAAAGCCTTTATTAATTCCCCAAACAGGAAATCAGTTTCCCTGTTATTCCAAGCTTCTTAAGCTTCATGCAGTACTGAGTACCTTCTATACTATGTAGTATCAATAAACAGTTTATAATCATTATCTTACCTATTACATCAAAAGTCCCTTTCGGGCAGGATTCATAATGGGTCTTTTGTTAAATCCTCACAGCACCTACTGTAACCCATAAAGTAAAAAGTGAAACTGAAAGGGTTAGTCACTCAGTCATGTCCAACTCTTTGCGACCTATGGTTGTAGCCTACCAGGCTCCTCTGTTCATGGAATTCTCCAGCAAGAGTACTGGAGTGAGCAGCCATTCCCTTCTCCAGGGGATCTTCCAAACCTAGCAATCAAATCTTGGTCTCCTGCATTATAGGCATATTCTTTAGCATCTGAGCCACCAGGGAAGCCTGTAACTCATAAATCTGCATTTAACTAATGAACATGGATATATAACTAATACTTTTAAAAATTTGAATTCTAATACCTATTAGGAGCTTTATTTGAAGAGAAAAAGTTCACTAAAATGACATTATATGAACTGATAGTTAATTCACTTACAGCTAAAAATGAGATACAGGTATAATCATTTCCTTATCATTAGATGGCTGGATCAATCTGCATAGTTGTACCATGTTTAGCAGTGTTAGTAACAATTATGTGCATGCTTGCTTGCAAACTAAGCTTTGCGTAAGAAAGTACCAAAAATACACACACCGAGAATATTATCTAAATTTCTTGAGAAAACTTACACAGAACTAGAATCTGCTAATGACTATAATCTGGTCTGAAATGTGAGGGTGTATCTCATAAATGTTTATATGTGTGTATATCTGGATATGTATAAATACTCTGGAGCTTCTGTGCAATGTTGTCAATTGAGCTTCATACTTAAAAACAAAGCAAAACAAAATTAAGCCCAAGCCTCATAGGAAAATCCTATGCACAGCTAAATATGTAATTCTACTGAACAGGAAGTTATAACTTAATTGGGTTTATACCTCAGTAGTGTGCATGCAAAATAAGAGATGTTAATGCCATTTGAGGAGCCAACCATATATAATTATAGGTGCAGAGCTAATAGTTAATCTACACATATGAACATAGAGTTAAAAGAAATAAACTACATAATGCATTTTACAGTCATAGGACTTCATATAGAATATGCCACCATAAGCAGAGCCATCATCTTGAAAGCAAAAACTAGCCAGAACTGAAGAACCTAACATAGTCTTCCAAGAGCTCAATATGTTCTATAAGTGTCTTTCATAGCCAAGGAATAAGGGGTTCAAACCATTAGAAAGGCAATGAATTTAATACTAAACAGGCAAGTTGTAAACATGGGTTAGGTTGTTTGTTTTTTAAACTAAGGAGATCTAATAATTGAAATACACTTAATTTCAAATATACATTGCTACTAGCTCCTCCTAGACCTCTCTCCTGGATAGTGACTTAAATTTCAGCATTGAAACCTCACCCAATACATTCTGTCTCCAGTTACTGAAACAAAGAGCTTCTCACTGACAATCATCAAGGACAATATATGCCAAGAAAATAAATGCATTACATCAAAATTAAGAGGGTTACCTGAGGCCCTGAACTATCTTGACAGGCAAAGGTTTTAGGTTACAAAAAAACGTAATCTGAAGGATAACTAAGTCATCATTTAAATTCATTTTCATGGTTACTATGAGCATAATAAATATAAGTTGCAAGGAGAAGTGAATTTAAATTTTAGCATCAGCACAGATTCAGACTAGATATAAGAAAGAGTTCACATATCAAGCATCTTCAAACATACGTAATAATGGCTTCTTCTAGTGCTTAAAATAAGATCAATGCCCGGATATATTCCTAGTTACATTGTTGACTGAGTACTATTAGGTTCTAGAATAATCTGCCTAAAAGAGTTTAGTGTTCTCCTCTCTGAAGATCTTTAAGATCTTTGCATCATGTAAGGTGACTCAACCCAGAAGATAAAGATAGGAAATTTTAGTGATTCAGAGGTTGCTCTCATTTTATTTTATGTTCTTAAAGGCTAGATAATTCAAGAAAACATTTTTACTTCTTCCAATAAAAACTAACATTTCCAAACACTTGCCTTTATCATTTAATATTAAGACCAATCTATTTTACACACACAGACACACACACATATATTTGTTGTTCAGTCACTAAGTCGTGCCCAACTCTTTTCGACCCCATGGACTGCAGCACACCAGGCTCATCTGTCCTCCACTATCTCTTGGAGTTTGTTCAAATTCATGTCCATTGAGTCAGTAATTTTATAAATACATAAAATCATATATATATGTCATATATATTTATATGACCAAAAATATGTATATATATGTGTGTGCTCAGCTGCTTCAGTTGTGTCCAAATCTGTGCAACTCTATGAACTGTAGCCCACCAGGCTCCTCTGTCCATGGGATTACCCAGGCAAGAAACTAGAGTGGGTTGCCATGCCCTCCCCCAGGGGATCTTCCTGACCCAGGGATTGAACCCGCAGCATCTCCTGCATCTTTTGCATCACAGGCAGATTCTTTACCACTGAGCCATCCAGGAAGCCCATATATATAAAATACTATTTCCAGATTTTAAAACTGGCATTATGTAACTCAAAGAGAAGTTATAAAATTACCATAATCGGGGGGAGGGGGTCAGTATTTAAAGCTATGCTTGTCTGACTTCAAATCCCATTTCATTGCACTATTCCACATAGATGAAAACAACAGATGTTAACACTTGTCTATTTTTGCATTGGCAGATACATAAAGTATCGGGGGTTACATTTCAGAGAGCCATGTCTGAGCGCCAGAGATCTTCAGAACATATACTCATCACACATCATTTGAGTGCCCAGTTTCTACACAGCAGTGTAACTAAGGAATATATCAGGGCACTGGTTTTATCTCAAGCATTACAAGAAGCCATCAGATCAAGTATGTCTGAAGATGTTTTAGACCAAAAAGTCAGTCCTGCCTCCTACTTTTCAGATGCATGTGGAACCAAGAATAAAAGGGTTAGATGCATTAGTACCCTCAGTGTTGCATTCTGCCAGGGAGACATGTCTGAGCGCCAGAGATCTTCAGAACACATACTCATCACACATCATTTGAGTGCCCAGTTTCTACACAGCAGTGTAACTAAGGAATATATCAGGGCACTGGTTTTATCTCAAGCATTACAAGAAGCCATCAGATCAAGTATGTCTGAAGATGTTTTAGACCAAAAAAGTCAGTCCTGCCTCCTACTTTTCAGATGCATGTGGAACCAAGAATAAAAGGGTTAGATGCATTAGTACCCTCAGTGTTGCATTCTGCCAGGGAGGTCAAGTTTACCACTACAAATCTTCTGTGAACTAGACAGAATTCTAATTCTTACCATAGGCTTAGCTGTAACCCTGCCAAATTTCTAAGCAAACGATGGTGGCAGATCACATTAAATGAGAGAACTGGGACAGCTCAATACAACCTATGCATGAGCTCAGTTGCTCAATCATATCCAGCTCTTAGAGACTCCATGGACTATAGCCTGCCAATTTCACTCTGTCCATAAAATTTTCCAGGAAAGAATACTGGGTTGGGTTGCCATTTCCTACTCTGGGAGATATTCCCACACAGGGATTGAACCCATGTCTCCTGCACTGGCAGGAGGATTCTTTACCACTAGGCCACCAGGGAAGCCCTATAGTCTTAGTTCATTCAGGATGCTGTAACAAAATATCAAAGACTGGGTAGATTATAAACAACAGGAATTTATTTCTCACAGTTCCAAAGGCTGGAAGTCTAAGATCAGGGTATCAGCATGGTTAGGATCTGGTGAAAGTTCTCTTCTGGGTCATAAACCACAGACTTCTCTCTGTGTCCTCACATGAAAGAAGGTACAAACCAGCTCCCTGCCCTTTATAATGACATTAATCTCATTCATGAGGGTTCTGTACTCATGACTTAATCACCTCCCCAAAGCCCCACCTTCTAATACTATCACATGGGGCAGTATGATGTCAACATACGAATGTTAGGTGGATACAAACGTTCAGACATAGCATCTCTCATAACTATTAGAAAATTAACTCTTAGAATCTGTTCTATTAATGATGAGTCAGAAGAGTATTCCATTATGTGAAGGATAATACACTACGTTATCAGAAAAATAAGGCAATGGTAAAAATGGCAAATAAAACTACAAGGACAGACTATAGTCCTATTCTCTTTGAAACTTGAAGTTAATGTGTTTTGACAATAATTAGATTCAAAAAAGAGACCTTTACAAAAATTGTAATAGACCAATTTATAGAACCAGAAAGGTGTCAGAGTAGGTGTATTTCTTAAATTTCAATGAGAAATCAAATTCTCACAAGTGCCAAGGAAAAGATTTGCATTTTTCATATCAGTTTACTTTGTTGAGCTCAATCTTTGAAAGGAACTGCATGAAGTCTTTCTTTAGTCAAGGTCAGTGGGAAACAGTGAACTATGCTTGAAGAATGAGCATCTCTCTTATCTTCTGAGTAATTGGTATATTAGTGACCTTGGCAAAGCCTAATGTAAAATACGGTTGCCAAGAGGAAATGACACATAGCCAACAATGAGAACTGGTGCTCCAGTCAGAATTCTGCCCATGATAGAGGACAAAGTATCTGTTTGTTACATGAAAAGTAATACTTTTGAAGGTATGAAAATTAAGTTGTATGTTCAGATACAATTCAAATAAAATAGAGCAGGTGAAATATTAAAACAAAATAAGGAACTTCTTGAATGAGATGGCTGACGGCTTTTTCTAAATTAGTGACAGACCCATATTAATTACTGAAACTTACAACATGCATGGGGAATTTGAAGTAAAACTCTCTTTCAAGGCTTAACATGAAGCTGATTGCACACTCACCTCTCCTTCCCAGCACTCAACACCCTGCCATTCAGGGGAACACACTACAGGGAAAGAACCAGAGGTCACGCTGTTGGCTGTTTTCTCAGCTACTCTATATTCCAATGTATACCCTTAAACAATAGTTTTCACATTTTGCTCTTGAAAAGGCAAAAGAAAATTTGCCAAAAAAAAAAAAAAGAGGGAAGACGAACAGTTTTTGTTTGTTGTTTTGTTTTGTCACCTACAAAGCTTAAAGTTCTTGTTGCTTTGCAATCCTATCTGCGTACAAAAATGTAACTCACAAAGAAATGGGCTCTAATGCAATAAGGGCACCACACTCACCTGCTAACCAGCTGAGTGACATGGGACCTCAGACTCTGCAAGGCTCTTTATGTTTTTGTCTCTAAAATAGAGAAAGACAATTACAGTTGTCCCATGAACAATGTATTTGGGCTTCCCAGGTGGCACCAGTGGTAAAGAACCCACCTGCCAATGTAGGAAATGTCAGTGACATGGATTCGATCCCTGGGTTGGGAAGATCCCCTGCAGAAGAGATGGCAACCCACTCCAGTATTCTTGCCTAGAGAATCCTATGGACAGAGGACCCTGTGGGACTACAGTCTATGGGCTCACAAAGAGTTGGAGAGTACTGAAGTGACTTGGCATGCATAGAACACACACACATGAACAATGTAGGGATTAGTGGGTACTGAACATCTCCAAACCAAGTAAAAACATCCCTGTAAGCCCTGATTAACTTTACAGTCAACCCTCTGTATATGTGGTTCCATAGGTGAGGATTCAACCAACCATCCATCTTATAGTACTATAGTACATATTTATTGAAAAAAAAAATCCACATATAGATGGACCCATGGAGTTCAAACACATGTTGTTCAAGGGTCAACTGTGTATCATTTCAAAATGACCTTTAAAATACCGTGACACTTTTGTTGTGCAGAAGCTTTTAATTTTAATGAGATCTCATTTGTTTATTTTTGCTTTTATTTCCAGTATTTTGGGAGGTGGATCACTGAGGATCCTGCTGTGATTTATGTCAAAGAGTGTTTTGCCTATGTTCTCCTCTAGGAGTTTTATAGTTTCTGGTCTTATGTTTAGATCTTTAATCCATTTTGAGTTTATTTTTGTGTGTGGTGTTAGAAAGTGATCTAGTTTCATTCTTCTACAAGTGGTTGACCAGTTTTCCCAGCACCACTTGTTAAAGAGATTGCCTTTACTCCACTGGATATTCTTGCCTCCTTTGTCAAAGTTAAGGTGTATATAGGTGTGTGGCCTTCTGAGTGGGAGAAAACAATAGCAAATGAAGCAATGGACAACTAATCTCAAAAATATACAAGCAACTTATACAGCTCAACTTCAGAAAAATGAACGATCCAATCAAAAAAATGGGCCAAAGAACTAAATAGGCATTTCTCCAAAGAAGACATACGGATGGCTAACAAACACACGAAAAGATGCTCAACATCACTCATTATCAGAGAAATGCAAATCAAGACCACAGTGAGGTACCATTTCACACCAGTCAGAATGGCTGTGATCCATTATTTGTTCTAGTTCTGTGAAAAATACCGCTGGTAGCTTGATAGAGATTGCATTGAATTAACTATGAGTAGGAAGTGAAGAAGTTGTACAGTCTTTTCCAACTCTTTGCAACCCCATGGACTATACAGTCCCTGGAATACTGCAGGCCAGAATACTGGAGTGGGTAGCCTTTCCCTTCTCCAGATCTTCCCAGCCCAGGGATCGAACCCAGGTCTTCTGGACCGCAGGTGGATTCTATACCAGCCGAGCCATAAGGGAAGCCTGTGAGTAGGAAAGTAAGTCTAAATTCAACAAAGCCAACTTCAATAAGCAGCAAATGGACCAGGACTACGTATCCTTTTCATCAACAGTAAAGGTTAAGATTCTAGATGGCAATGTAGGAAGAATACCATGCTCTGGGAAAGTGGGGCAATTTGCAAAAGGAAGAAGATCACTGGAGCCTATATAGGAAAGAGAAGAAGAAAAAAATAAAAATAATAAGACAAGAAAATTAAAGAGGCCTGTGATGACACACCACAGCCAAGCAAGAATAATATTGATTACACTAACAAAAGAGAGAAGATTTCAACTATTAATTAAGCAAGCTTCTCAAACTCAATACTTACCTGAATGCAATCATTACTGAAAGTCCAGGAAATATATAATATGTTGAAATAAAAGCAGATAGTAACTATACAATGACTGTCTACAGATAAAACATAAAAAGAAAATTGAAGCATTTCAAATGGCAAAATTATTTCCGTAACCAAATATGTAGTTGATGAAAATCGTATGCAATGTCTTAATATTATCAAATAGCATTTAAAAACAGTGAAAGTTACTAAAATGAAATCTTATAAAATTGGAAGTGCAAACAGGCAAAATGAACACAATTTTATTTTTTTTAATGTAAGCTTTAAATTGAAGAAACTGACAGACTCTACATTAACCAAATTATCAATCACCAGCAATAAGGCATGTCATTATTAACCAAATTATCAATCACCTGCAATAACCAAATTATCAATCACCAGCAACATGCATGCTAATATGTACCTCCTGATGTAGTGTGATGACAAGGGCTCTTCAGTTCTTTTGTGTTGTTCTGAAAAGTCTATAGCACCAGCCCAACTATGAGAATATATCAGGCAGAGCCAAACTGAAAGATATTTTTCAAAATATGACTAATGTTTTTCAAATATTAAGGTTGATGGGTATGTAAAATGGTATAAGCTCTTTGGAAAATAATATGAAAGTCCCTATAACATATAAAAAATAAGTGTCATTTGATCTATGCATCCCACTTATGAATATTTGTCCAAAATAATCAAAATCAAGTTCTCAAAGAATTATCTTCACTCCTATGTACATTAAAATATTATTCAGTATAGCCAAAATATAGAGACAACACAAATGTCCATTTACAGGTGATTAATAGATGAAATACAGAATATATATTCAGTGAGATGTTACTTACAAAGTTTTTACAAAGAAGGCAACCCTGCATTTTATAACAGTGTGGGTCAATCTGGAGGACATTAGGTAAGTGAAATAACCCAGTCAAAGAATGGCAAATACTGAATAATTCCACCTACACCAGGTATCCAAAATGGTAAGACTCACAGAAACTGAAATGGAAAAGACTCAAATGAAAAGCGTAATTAAAATTTTTGAGGAAAAGTATGAAATCGCTAAGAAAATAAAAAGGCAATAAAGAAACATCAGAGAGAAAGGTAATAAAGTAGAAGTTGGGAGAATAAGCTCAACCTCTTAATACTAGAGTCCCAGAAGCTAAATAACTGACTTTATAACTTTAAAATATACCTAGAACTAAAAGAAAGCCTAATTTACTTATTAAAAAGGCCCAGATCTGAAAGCTATATAAATAAATTATTATCTTTAAGGGGAAGAATCCATAGAGCTTCTGTTGAAAAGATTAAATAATTTTCAATAGAAAGAAAAATTAAGCAAACGACACTTTTCAAAAGCAACAAAACACGATAATATGAATGCATTTTAAGAAAACACAGGAAATAATAATGTAAGGTTTTGTGTCTAACTAAGTCCTCTTCATATACCCAGGTTACAGAAAATTGCACGAAAAATATCTATACTTCAGGTAATTCTGCATTTAAGCATCTTTCCTGAGCAGTCCAGTGGTGAATAATTTTCATCAGTTAGTGCTTGGAGAAATTCTAACAAATAGTTTGATAGTAATATTCATATTAAAAATCAGAATAAAATGAATTTTGAGATAATAAAAATGCAAATATATAAACTTTTATATTTCCTATGCACTGTTGTTTGGAATGTATAATGGAAAAATCACTTTGAAATATAGTGTGGTAGTTATTTTTCTTTTTTCAACTTTATGCATAATTGATAAAATTGTATAATGAAGTGTACAATGTGCCGATTTATGCAAAATAGGTACGTTTCAGAAGTCTGCTGAACAGGAGAATTTCTATAGCTAGCAGTGCTGCATTGTGTACTTAACATTTGTAAAATTTGTAAAATGTTTTTTCAGCTCAGTTCAGTTCAGTTGCTCAGCCATGTCCGACTCTTTGCAACCCACGAACCAAAGCACGTCAGGCTTCCCTGTCCATCACCAACTCCCAGAGATCACTCAAACCCATGTCCATTGACTCGGTGATGCCATCCAGCCATCTCACCTTCTGTTGTCCCCTTCTCCTCCTGCCCTCAATCTTTCCCAGGGTCTTTTCAAATGAATCAGTTTTTCACATCAGGTGGCCAAAGTATTGGAGTTTCAACTTCAACATCAGTCCTTCCCGTGAACACCCAGGACTGATTTCCTTCAGGATGGACTGACTGGATCTCCTTGCAGTCCAGGAGATTCTCAAGAGTCTTCTTCAACACCACAGTTCAAAAGCATCAAAATGTTCTTACTGTTAAAAAAATTATGAAAGGAGACACAAGGAAACTTGTATGTATATGATGTGAAAGGATTTCCTGTACTGAGTTGCACCAGTTGCTTCACGTATGTATCTTGATGGATGGATGTGTGAGAGAGAACGTTTGAGTTGTACTCTTTTAGTGAATTTCAATCGGACAGTTCAGTGTTATACACTATAGCAACCATGTCAGACGTTAGAGCCTCAGCCTTTATTTATCTTATAACTGAAATTGTGTGCACGTTTACTAGCTTCTGTTTGCCACATCTGCCATCCTCTAGCAATCATTTCTCTAGTCTCTTCTACTTTCTGTGTGTTTCTATGAGCTTCCTGCTTTTTATTTTTAGATTTTTACATACAAGTGATGCCATGTCATATTTTTGTTCTTGGGCTTAGTTCATTTAGCATGATAATCTTCAGTTTCACATGTATTGTTTCAAGTAATAGGCTTTTATTCTTTCTTAGGGATGGATAATATGTCATTGTGCTTATATACCGTACCTTTGCTATTTATCTGTGGATATACACAGCTTGTTTCCATAACTTAGCTGGTATGAGTAATCCTTCGATGAACAGGGGAGCACAGATATATATTCAATGTAATGATCTTGTTCCCCTTGGATATATATGCTCAGAAGTGGAACTGTTGAATCATATTTTTAATTTCTTGCAGAACCTCTGTAATGTTTTCCATAAAGACTGGATCAGCTTAAATTCCCACCAACGATATACAAGTGTCTTCTTTTCCCTCCATCCTTGTCAGCACTTGTTATCTCTTGCTTTTTGATAAGTCACCCACTGCAATACTCTTTGAAGAAGGCAAGGCACCCCACGCCAGTACTCTTGCCTGGAAAATCTCATGGACTGAGGAACCTGGTAGGCTGCAGTCCATGGAGTTGCTAGGAGTCGGACACAACTGAGTGACTTCACTTTCACTTTTCACTTTCATGCATTGGAGAAGGAAATGGCACCCACTCCAGTATTCTTGCCTGGAGAATCCCAGGGACAGGGGAGCCTGGTGGGCTGCCATCTCTGGGTCACACAGAGTCGGACAGGACTGGAGCGACTCAGCGGGAGCAGCAGCAATAGGTGCCAAAAGATATTTCCTTGTCATTTTGATCCATGTTTCCCAGATGCTTAGTGATGTTCAACATATTTTTGCATAGCCTTGACCAATTAGATGTCTGTGGATAAATGTCTATTAGGGCCTTTCACTTACTTTTAATTGCTTTTCTTTTCCTTTATGTAATTGTTTGTTTTGAGTTTCTCGTGTATTTTGGATGTAAACAACTTATCAAATATGTTTTTTTGCATATATTTCCTCCCAGTCCTTATCTTGTTTTCTTTTTTGCTAAAGACCTCCTTTGCTGTGTAGTGTGATGACTTGCTTATTTTTTATTTTATTGGCTTTGCTAAGGTATCAAAACCCCAAAATACTGCTGAGACCAATGTCAAGGAGATTATGCCCTATGTTTTCATCTAGGAGTTTTGTTTTCAGTTTTTATGTTTGAACCTTTAAACGGTCTTGAATTTACTTATGTCTTTGGTGTAGGACAGAAGTTTGGCTTCATTCTTTGTCATGTGGCCATCCAGTTTTCCCCACATTGTTGAAGAGACTATACTTTCACCATTATATGTTTTTAGCTCGTTTGCTGAAAAAATATTTGATCGTGTGTGTGGGTTTATTTCTGCACTTTTTATTTATATTTATCTAATTTACACTCAATCATTGTACTTTTATGTATTTACCTAAGAGAAACAAAAGCATAAGTGTACACAAAACCAGCCTGTGCGCGTGCATATCAACTTTCAGTATCCACAAATCTGGACGCCACCCAAGTGTTTGTGCCTGTGTGCTCCGTCGCTCAGTCGTGTTCAGCTCTTTGCAACCCTTGGGGCTGTAGCCCACCAGGCTCCTCTGCCCATGGGATTCTCCAGGCAAGAATAGTGACCTGGCTTGCCATGTACTCCTCCAGGGGAGCTTCCTGACCCGGGGATCTAAATGTCCACCAACAGATGAATGGATAAACTGCAATACAGCCATGAAATGAAGGACTAATAACTACCAAATGGCTGACTCCCAAAATAATTGCAACCTTAAAAATGCACACCACAACGAGTGCTTACACAGTGATTCAGTTTGCATCACAGTCTTAGACTATTCACTGCCATGTTATGGTCACAGCATGTAGGGAACGGGCAACCAAGACGGCTTGCTGAGGCATTCTGGCCCCGCGGCTTCTCAGTCTTGCCCCATGTTCTGTAAATGATAACGCAACAGCTGAGCGCCTATAGCACTGCGCATGCGCACCACAGGTACTCGCTTGGCCGGGACGAGTCTGTGCTCTTCCTCTGTGTGAGCTTCGCCTTGAAAGCCCTGGCTGCTGCTCTGCTGGGCTGCATTGCGGTGGCATCGTGGTTACTCCGCATAAGGCTGTGCTATGGTTATGTTATGGCCGCTGCCTCAGCCAGGAGGCAGGCTGTGTCACGGCGGCCATGTCAACACGGAGAGAAGAAACGTTTCCGCAGCTCCTACTGCTCCTCCAGCAGGCTGGAAGCTTCTTAGCTCACACCTTGCCTACCCTGGGTTCAGTGAACAGCAAGACAGTAGGCGTCTGGAGCAGGATCAGCAATGCACAACACCTAATGGACAGGCACTTACTTAAGAATATATTTAACAGCAATATTCAAACATGACCAAAGTATTGGCTTTTATTTAATATACCCATCAGATTGGGCTTCCCTAGTCACTCAGCTGGTAAATAATCTGCCTGCAGTGTAGGAGACCTGGGTTCGATCCCTGGGTTGGGAAGTTTCCCTGGAGAAGGGAGCGGCTACCCACTCCAGTATTCTGGCCTGGAGAGTTCCATGGCCTGGAACTCTTGGGGTTGCAAAGAGTCGACATGACTGAGCAAGTCACTTTGGGGTTTCCCTCATAGCTCAGTCAGTAAAGAATCTGCCTGCAGTGCAAGAGATCTGGGTTTGTTTGCTGGGTCAAGAAGATCCCCTGGAGAAGGAAATGGCAACCCACTCCAGTGTTCTTGCCTGAAGAATCCCATGAAAAAAGAAAAGAATCCCATGGACAGAGGAGCCTGGCAGGCTACAGTTCCTGGGGTCACAAGAATCAGACACAACTTAGCAGCTAAAACAACCACTAGATCACTGATCATACCTTTTGGAGATTTAGTTTTGTAAGATGGATTCATTCACACAGAAATAAATTACTCTGATTTCATGTGGAGACTAGCCATTGTTAAAAATACCAAAAGTAAATATAAAGAAATACCTAGTGAACTGTAGCATTGTTTTCATTTTATTTATTTACCCACATATACAGCATATGGAATCCTAGTTTCTCAAGCAGGTATCAAACCTACACTCCTTGTATTGAAAATACAGCATCTTAACTACTGGGCCTTTAAGGAGGTCCTGAAAAATTGTTTTTAATGTGAAAAACAAAGAGTGCATACTTTTTGAAAATATTAATAGGCCAATTTTTATGTTTTGCAATAAGGATGGCAACTTTTTGTAACCCCATGGACTGTAGCACATCAGAGTCCTCTGTCTATGGAACTGTCCAGGTATGAATACTGGAGTGGGTAGCCATTCGAATCTCCAGGATATCTTCCGGACAAAGGGAGCGAATCTGGGTCTCCTGCACTGCAGGCAGATTCTTTACCATCTGAGCCACCAGGCATAGCACACCTAATTGGAAAACATAGTTTTAACTTTACCTTCCTATTTTTGAATATATGGTCTTTTCTTTCAACTTTTCTGGTTGCGGTAGCAACAGGCAGCAGCTGTCTCAGAACAGAGTCTATCCAGATAAAATTTCACTATTTGAGAGATAATACTGCTATAAATGAATTTTTGACCATTATAGCAAGCACAATGAATTCAATTAAATATTAGTATGCTAGTAATTAAAATTATCTCAATTAATTGAGTTGGGGTTATTCAATTCTGGGTTTTCATTTGAATGTTTTTCACACAATGTAAGTATTTATATGTTTTCTTCAAATGTAAAGAGTCTGATTGCAGTGCATGAGACGCCTGTTCAATTGCTGGGTGGGAAAGATCCTCTGGAGAAGAGAATGGCTACCCACTCCAGTATTCTTCCTTGGGAAATCCCACGGACATAAGTGTCTGGCAGGTACAGTCCATGGGCTCGCAAAGAGTCAGACACCACTGAGTGTCTAGCATTTTAATTTTCTCTTTACTTGAATATCTTACCAATGTTACATGGAGAATCAGTTATATTTTATTGGACTTAAAAATAAGATGTAAAAATCTACCATGAAAATTAAAATTTTGTTTTTCTGACATCTAACTGCAATATTATTTTTATTACTGTGTGTTTGAGAACAAGTACATACATTTTATTTTATACAGGTTTATAGTAAAATCTCTCTCAATCTTTTGAGAATTTTGACAAATATATCTTGTACTTTAAATTGTCTAAGCTTAAACAACTGATATAATTGTATTATTCAAATGATATGATTGTTAATATAACCATTTCCTATATGAAGCATCCAATCTACACTTACTGACTCTTTAGTGTATTTTCCTTCCTCACAGACTAGAACAGAGAACATGTATGCATATGGTCAATGAAATATTCATGTTTTAGGAAAGCAAATTTTTATTATAGGGGAAATTTTGTAGTATCACCACTGTTTTATACTTCTCCTTCCCACTACTCCTGACATTTCACTGCTGTGACCCAGAGGGATGGTACAGGGAGGGATGAGGGAGGGGGGTTCAGGATGGGGAACACGTGTATACCTGTGGCAGATTCATGTTGATGTATGGCAAAACCAATACAATATTGTAAAGTAATTAACTTCTGATTAAAATTAAATTAAAAACAACAACGAAAAAAGAAAAAATGGCAAAAGGAAAGTGACAGATTGTGAACAAGAGAACAGCTGTGAGGTAGACACCTATTAGTCATCAAAATCTTTGAAGACATGAAATGATGGTTTATCACTCAGTCGTGTCCGACTCTTTGCGACCCCATGGACTGTAACCTACTAGGCTTCTCCGTCCATGGGATTCTCCAGGCAAGAATACTGGAGTGGATTGCCATTTCCTTCTCCAGGGGATCTTCCCAACCCAGGGATCGAACCCGGGTCTCCCGCATTGAAGGCAGACACTTTAACCTCTGAGCCACAAGGGGAGCTGCAACCATTCAGACAGGAAATATATTTTTTATTAATTAAATGATCCCTAATGTATTCCCTAATTTGTGCACATTATATCAGCCTAAAATTACTTCTGCATGGCTATATTCTTTAAGAACTACAATTACATTAGTATGAGATAATGAGGGTTTTTAAGTATAGATCTGGATGAAGGATAGCTAAATAGATAGATCGTTAGTATGAGAAATTCATCTTTTCCTACCATTATTCTAAGTTGTAGTATGACATTTAATGCAACTATTAACAAATGTAATAATAATGTTAAATGATAATTAGAATAAATCATAAGCATTATATAGAGTAAAGGAGAAAAGCTAAGTACAGCTACTTAACTATATAATACAGATCAATAAATTTAATATTTCCAAACTTTGTTTCCTCATATGATAATGTAAATACGTGCTAATCTTCTGTTTTATGGGTTGACATATAATGTGTGTGAGGAATTTAAGAAATGGGAGATGGACAGTCACCACTTAGTAAGTGTTATTTTGATGATGATGATGATATTGAGAAAGAAGATAATAACTAATAGAGGTTTTTCTAACCTCTGTCTTCCTGATCATGAGTCCTCAGGAATTGAATGTAATGTTGTATGGATATGAAAAAGAGTCAATGTCATATAACTCTCTTATATAGAAATTAAGTGGATAAAATTGTTTACACTCCTTCAAAGTTCCAGCATTGATTTGTATATGCCAGTACAAAATAGCTCTCACATTTGCAAATTCAAATTTCTTTGTGTGAGTGCATAACTAATGGGTAAATTTCCAAGAAGTCTGTAAACTTTATATTGGTAAGAATTTTTTGTTTGTTTGTTTTATTCCGTATGTTATTACAGAGACAAATAACTTGGTATACATTGGGAAATCAATAAGCAATCATTGACAAATACATTGCTGATAATAAAATTAATAATAAATACCTAAATGTAAAAGACTATAATAATTTGAAAATGACTTACAATTTAAAAATTACATTTTAAGTTCTCTTTGAAAAAGAATTGGGCTTCCCTTGTGGCTCAGCTAGTAAAGAATCCACCTGCAATACGGAAGACCTGGGTTTAATCCCTGGATCTGGAAGATCCCCTGGAGAAGGAAAAGGCTACCTACTCCAATATTCTGGCCTGGAGAATTGCATGGTCTGTGTAGTCCATGGAGTTGCAAAGATTTGGAAACGACTGAGCAGCTATCACTCACTTTGAAATAGAACTGAGTTTTATGAAATATAGGAAATTTCTCTAGTAAGAGAAGAGGAATAGGAAAGTTTGAGTATAAAAAAATAAAAGTAAACTGAGAATTTCTGTAGTTAGTGTTACATAATAATAACATTGCATTTTAATATTTATAATTTTTAGAATATATTAAAATATTTTTTAATTTAATAAACAAATGCTGGACTGGATGAAACACAAGCTGGAATCAAGATTGCAGGGAGAAATATCAATAACCTCAGATAAGCAGAGACCACCATGCTTATGGGAGAAAGT
>SJYC01042546.1:0-15029 GCA_006408675.1 Madoqua kirkii
CTATATTTTAAAACCTCTTTCATCTTTATTAAAGATCACTCAAAATTCTACTTTATAGGCTTGAAAAATTTAGTCAAATTAAATGCTCACACCATAAAAATGCAAAACCTATCCTTTGTTGGATTTGACATGAAAATATACAGAAAGTTTTGAGCAAATGAATTTATGTTAAATAACTGAGAAAGCAGTACCTGCAGAGCAATCGTTTACATGAGAGACTTTAAATCAGGGTTATACTTAACCATACGTGCTCTGTGATCTTACCAGCAAATATGATACAGAATTTTCAATGGGAAAAAATTCAATTTAAAATAAGATGATGCAGACACACGTTCTCATTCAAGCTATCATTAAAAAATTGATGAGCCTATCCAGTGTTTGTCTTTGTGATATGCCACTTTGGGATATCTTTTCTGGTCAATGGGTAAATAATGGTTCAACAATTTGGCTTAATCATACGGTTTTCATCTCATCCTGTTTGGATATTATAAAAGACTGTTCTAACTAACATAGTGGAATTAAGACATGCTGCATTTATAAAATGTCACTGGAGAAGTTATTTAGGGATGAAAGGGAAAGCGTTAGTTGCTCAATTTTGTCCATCTCTTGCAGTTCCCTAGCTTATAGCTCTCGAGGCTCCTCTGCCCATGGAATTCTCCAGGCAAGAATACTGGAATGAGTTGCCATTCTGTTCTCCAGTGCAATCTTCCTGACCCGGGGATTGAACCTCGGTCTGAGCCTGCATTGCAGGCAGATTCTTTACCATCTGAGCTATCAGGAAAGTCCTTTAGGATGAAAGGAGACTAATGCGGCAAATTTGCTCTTGAATCTGCCTTGACTCTTATGACCACTCCCTTTTCTAATGCTCATGAAACACCTTTTCAACTCTGGTTATGTGATTTTAGGGGAGACTGATTGCTTTGTTCTAAAATTTTAGTAATTAAATTTTATCTTTGGGAAATTAGAATAGCCTTAAGTCAACTTTCTTTTCATTTTAAAATATGAGTTTATATTTTACATTCTAACTGTCAAATTTGATACTAACATAACTGTAAAATATTTCTGGTTACTGGGATGCAATTTTCTGATCATAGAAAATATTATAAATTTAAAATAAAAACATGTTATATTATTTCACTTTTAATTAATTCATGTTTTACTTTTAATTTGATCAAGTTTGTCTTTGTAGTATAAACAAAGCAAGCCAGATTATCATTTCATTTTTCTTTGTGATCCGTTCTTCATATTTCAATTTTTCCATGCTGAATATGTTAATTTATTTATTCTTTGATTCTTAACAAATAGTATGTTTCTTTAATTTGCTGTTTATAAATCGCACAATGGCTACTTGTTTATGTTCAGTTCCGTTCAGTCGCTCAGTCGTGTCTGACTCTTTGCAACCCCATGAATTGCAGCACACCAGGCCTCCCTATCCATCAGCAGCTCCCAAAGTTCACTCAGACTCACGTCCATAGGGTCCGTGATGCCATCCATCCATCTCATCCTCTGTCATCCCCCTCTCCTCCTGCCCCCAATCCCTCCCAGCATCAGCGTCTTTTCCAATGAGTCAACTCTTCTCATGATGTGGCCAAAGTACTGGAGTTTCAGCTTTAGCATCATTCCTTCCAAAGAACACCCAGGACTGATCTTTAGAAAGGATTGATTGGATCTCCTTGCAGTCCAAGGGATTCTCAAGAGTCTTCTTTAACACCACAATTCAAAAGCACCAATTCTCAGGTGCTCAGCCTTCTTCACAGTCCAACTCTCACATCCATACATGACCACTGCAAAAACCATAGCCTTGACTAGACGGACTTTCGTCTGCAAAGTAATGTCTCTGCTTTTGAATATGCTGTCTAGATTGGTTATACCTTGTCTTCCACGGAGTAAGCATCTTTTAATTTCATGGCTGCAGTCACCATCTGCAGTGATTTTGGAGCCCCCCAAAATAAAGTCTGACACTGTTTCCACCATTTCTCCATCTATTTCCCATGAAGTGATGGAACCAGATGCCAAGATCTTCGTTTCCTGAATGATGAACTTTAAGCCAACTTTTTCACTCTCCTCTTTCACCTTCATCAAGAGGCTTTTGAGTTCCTCTTCACATTCTGCCATAAGGGTGGTAGCATCTGCATACCTGAGGTTATTGATATTTCTCCTGGCAATCTTGATTCTAGCTTGTGTTTCTTTCAGCCCAGCATTTCTCGTGATGCACTCTGCATATAAATTAAAAAAGCAGGGTGACAATATACAGCCTTGATGTACTCCTTTTCCTATTTGGAACTGGTCTGTTGTTCCATGTCCAGTTCTAACTGTTACTTCCTGACCTGCATACATGTTTCTCAAGAGGCAGATCAGGTGGTCTGGTATTCCCATCTCTTTCAGAATTTTCCACAGTTTATTGTGATCCACACAGTCAAAGGCTTTAGCATAGTCGATAAAGCAGAAATCATGTTTCTTACATGATTTAGCAGATGTTGGCAATTTGATCTCTGGTTCCTCTGCCTTTTCTAAAACCAGGTTGTTAGTAAGCCAGTATTGCAGAATTTTATTAAAAAGATAATAATCTTCCAACAACTTCCCCTAACTTATTGCTCTGAGTTGAGACATTTTAACATTCTCTCATATATTGTATGTATTTATTCAAGTAGAAATGTAAAAAATTCATACAGATATGTAGTTATCTTAAAAATAGAATCACAGTATAATTAGTAATTTGCAAGTATATATTAATATTAAAACTGTTTGGCAAAGAGCCAGCTCATTGGAAAAGACCTTGTTACTGGGAAAAATTGAAGACAAAAGGAGAAGGGAGCTGCAGAAGATCAAATGGTTGGATGGCCTCACTGACTCAATGGACAAGAATTTGAGCAAACTTGAGGAGATAGTAAAGGACAGGGAAGCCTGGTATGCTGAAGTCCATGGATTCACAGAGTCAGACATAACTTAGTCACTGAAGAATAATTTAAAACTGTATATAATAGCTTTCTTACCAGAAAAAATATAGATTTAGCATTCTATTTATAACTATATAATAGTCTCTAGGTTGGACACATCATGAACTTTTTGATTATTTACTTTTATCGGCTGAAACACGTAGTGCTGTGATAGACATCATTGTACATATGCCCATAATAAGAGAAAGGCAGTAGCCAGAGCTGTATATGTTGTATGATTTATTTACATAAGCTGCAAGACTAATTTGTGCCAGTAAACATTGGTATTGATGTTACTCTTGGGAATATTGGCTGAAATGGGAAATGTGGGAGATTGTGAGCATCAGCTAATACCCTATTTCTTCATCTGGGGGCAGATTACATAGATATACTGATTATGTGCACCTTTCTGCATGTTTGCTATTTTCCGTAAAAGTAAATAAATAAAAATGACTATATGTTTTATGAGAACATACAGCAAAGTTCGCAGTAATTTATTTCTTATAATCCTGGGAAATGAAATGGATTTAGTTAATAGAGAAAAAATAGTAAAATTTGGAATGTCTGTAAAAAGAATAATGAACAAATAGAGCAACCTTCCACAAATTAAGACATATCTGAGATTACAAACAGAAAAACAAGAATAACAAAACCAACAAAGAGAAAATCAGAGCAATTAGGAGAGGGGTGTGGTGGAGTAGGAGGTGAAAACTTTGAAGCTCTGAATTGGATCCAGCCCTGAACCTGAAAAAGAATAAATCTAAGGAAGCAGAGCTCACCTCGTACATTTAATAGTTATATTTGAATCCATTTCAGACAATGCTAAAATGTTTTAGATGTTCTCTATATTTTTGCTAATAACAAATTTATCATCACTTGAGTTAAGCGTTTTTCATAATCTATAATGACAGTTTGTTCTCCAGTGTCTTCTTCTCTTACGTCTGTAAACTGCTTAGCATCATTTATGAACTATGCTACATTGTCTCCAGCAGGAAAAGGGTAGAATTTCTCAGTAAAATATTCTATTAAATCTGCAGCATTCTTAGATAAATTGTAAATCTTGACCCTGAGGAGGTGGTTGCATGAAAATATACTTTGGAAACTAAATCTCTCGCTGGCAGGGAAGAGGAAGAAGTGTTGATAATCCCTAAAGGAAAGCTGTTTTCAGATGCTTCACAATAAATATTTAGTGTAATGCTAAGAAAACAGTCAAACCTCAGCCATAAATAATGTCTTTAAATGGAGCATAGACGTGATTAATGGGGACAATCGTTTCATTTAGTTTAGAAGTCTTAATGCACAGAAGCTTTCCAAACATGAAATGGTAACTGAGAGTGTCGAACAGCTGAGCAGTTTGATATTTTCCTCAGGGAACTATGCTTTCAGCTCTTCTTGGAGAGTTACTCCATGAAGCCATTGCTAAACCGCCTTGCTAAATACTTAGAAAATAAATGTTTATGAAAACTGTAGAGAAAGTAGCCCCTTATTCGGGAAACACATGATAGTCACAGTGATAAGGCAGCTTAGAGGAGTGTTTGTGAAATTAAGTGATGAGGAGGATAGTCAAATCATTGCAACTCGTGGCTGGGTTCAGCTTCACAGGCCTCTTGGAAAGGACAGCAGCAGATAACCTGGACAACTCACAGCTCACGTAAGCCGTTTATGTGCTGAGGAATACCTGCAGAGAACACCCCCACAAATTGTGCTTGGCCTACATGTATCTTGGTTTTTTAAAATTTTTATTTGTTTATTTTTTAACTGGAAGAAAATTGCTTTCCAATGTTGTGTTGGTTTCTGCTATACAACCATGCAAATCAGCCCTCATTACACACACATCGTCTCCCCCTTGAGCCTCCCTCCAGTACCCCACCCAGTCCCCCTAGGTCATTGCGAAGCACCAGGCTGGACTCCCTGTGTCATACAGCAGCTTCTCATCAGCGCTCTGTCTCACACAGGACACTGACTCTATGTCGATGCGTCTTTCTCCATCCGCCCCACTCTTGCCTTCTGCCCCTATGTTCACACGTCCGTTCTTAATATCTGCAATGGGGTTCATCAATACCAGCCTTCCAGATTCCATGTATCAGCTCAGCTCACTCACTCAGCCATGTCTGACTCTTTGAGACCCCATGGGCAGCAGAATGCCAGGCTCCCTGTCCATCACAAACTCCCAGAAATTGCTCAGACTCACGTCCATCCAGTTAGTGATCCCGTTCAGCCATCTCATCCTCTGCTGTCCCCTTCTCCTCCTGCCTTCAGTCTTTCCCAGCATCAGGGCTTTTCCTATAAGTTGTTTCTTCACATCACGTGGCCAAAGTATTGTAGCTTGAGCTTAAGTATCAGTCCTTCTAATGAATATTCAGGACTAATTTCCTTTAAGATGGACTGGTTGAATCTCCTTGAAGTCCAAGGGACTCTCAAAAGTCTTTTCCAACACCACAGTTCAAAAGCATCAATTCTTCTTCACTCAGCTTCCTTTGTAGTCCAACTCTCACATCCACACATGACTACTGGAAAGACCCATAGCTTTGACTAGACAGACCTTTGTTGGTAAAGTAATATTTCTGCTTTTTAATATGCTGTCTGGATTGGTCATAGCTTTTCTTCCATGGAGCAAGTGTCTTTTAATTTCATGGCTGCAGTCACCATCTATAGTGATTTTGGAGCCCCCAAAATAAAGTCTCTCACTGTTTTCATTGTTTCCCCATCTATTTGCCATGAACTGATGGGACGGGATGCCATGATCTTAGTTTTCTGAAACTTGAGTTTTAAGCCAGAATTTTCACTCTCCTCTTTTCACTTTCATCAAGAGGCTCTCTAGTTCTTCTTCACTTTCTGCCATAAGGGTGGTGTCATCTGCATATCTGAGGTTATTGATATTTCTCCCGTCAATCTTGATTCCAGCTTTTGCTTCACCCAGCCTGGCATTTCTTGTTATGTATTCTGCTTATATGTTAAATAAGCAGGGTGACAATATACAGCCTTGATGTACTCCTTTCCCCATTTGAAACCAAGTCTGTTCTTCCGTGTCCAGTTCTAAGTGTTGCTTCTTGATGTGCACACAAGTTTCTCAAGAGGCAGGTCAGGTGGTCTGGTATTCCCATCTCTTACAGAATTTTCCGGTTTGTTGTGATCTATACAGTCAAAGGATTTGGTGTATTCTGTATATACGCATCAATATATCATGTTTGTTTTTCTTTCTGATTTACTTCACCTTATATATCAAGCAAGCTCTAGGTTCATCCACCTCACTAGAATTGACTGAAATTTGTACTTTTTTGTGGCTAATATGGACATTTATGTGCCACATATATTGTATAACACATTTTTTTTATCCATTCATGTGTTGATAGTCAACGAGGTTGCCTCTGCGTCCCAGCTACTGTAAATAGTGCTGCCATAAATACTGGGATACCCGCACTTTACTTTTTTCAATGATGGTTTCCTTAGGGTATTACGTGGGCTTCCCTGGTGGTTTGGACGTTAAAGAGTCTGCCTGCAGTGCACAGGACTTGGGGTCGATCTGTGAGTCCGGAGGATCCCCTGGAAAAGGAATGGCATCTCCCTCCAGTAGTCTTGCCTGAAAATCCCATGGACAGAGGAGCCTGGCAGACTGTAGTCCATGAGGTCACAAAGAGTCAAATGTGACTGAGCATCTTCACTTCTTTTCTTTCAGGGTTTTATGCCCAGTAGTGGTATTGTTGGGTCATATGGCAGTTTTATTCCTAGTTTTTAAGGAATCTCTGTATTGTTCTCCATAGTAGCTATATCAACTTACCTTTCTACCAATAGTACAAGACAGTTGTTCCCTTTTCTCTGCATCCTCTCCAGCATGTATTGCTTGTAGATTTTTTGATGATTGCCATTCTGACATATGAAGTGATACCTCACTGTAGTTTTGATTTGAACTTCTGTAATAATTGGTGATATTGAGGGTTTTTTTTTTCATGTGTTTATTGTCCATCTCTCTCTCTTCTTTAAAGAAGTGTCTGTTAAGTTCATCTGCCTGTTTTTGATTAGCTATTTGCTTTTCTGATATTGAGCTGCCTTTAGCATAATATTTTTTATTTCAACAAAAAGCATCAATTATATGACATGGGCAAGTTACAATATTTTGATGTTTTATTTTTCTAATTTCTATTATATCTAATCACTTAAAGATAGGGTTGCCAAGGTTTATATTAGCAAAAGGAAAACAGACATATGCATAAATTATTTACAAGTGGATTTTAGGCTATACATTATTAAACAAAAAGTATGATCCATTTATAGAGCCATATTCAGTTCAGTTCAGTTCAGTCACTCAGTCCTGTCTGACTCTTTGCGATCCTTGAACCACAGCATGCCAGGCCTCCCTGTCCATCACCCAGAGTCCACCCAAACCCATGTCCACTGAGTTGGTGATGCCATCTCATCCTCTGTCATCTCCTTCTCCTCCTGCCCTCAATCTTTCCCAGAAGTAGGATCTTCTCAGATGAGTCAGCTCTTCGCATCTGGTGGCCAAAGTGTTGGAGTTTCAGTTTCAACATCAATTCTTCCAATGAACAAGGACTGATTTCCTTTAGGATGGACTGGTTGGATCTCCTTGCAGTCCAAGGGACTCTCAAGAGTCTTTTCCAACACCACAGTTCAAAAGCATCAGTACTTCAGCTCTCAGCTTTCTTATAGATGATCTAAAACTTTATTTTGTGCTTTAATTCCAAATAAGTACAAGCTTCATTTATAAATATTTTGTAAAGAATTTATAATAAATCATATAACCCCAAACATATAACATTGTCTAAAGTATATGTTTCCATATTAAAAATGTGAAATATTCAAGACCATTGTAGAAATGTAACATCCAAAAATGCTTGTCATTCACCAGTGATGCAAAATGAAACATCATTTTAGTCAATATTAAAAAAAATGTAATAATGTCTTAAATTCTTGCAGTTGTTAAGTGCTTTCAAATTTTGTATTCTCTGAGGGTGTTCTGAAAAAAATTAATTTTTAAAATGGATGTAATAACAGTGAAAAACACAGAAGGTTTTTGTGTATGCTAATGCAACTTTCATTTAAAGGGGAAACTACGTCTCCTTGAGTTGCAGCAAATGACAGGGGACCTCGTTTCCTGTCTCAGCTGAATGTTAGTATGCAAAGCATGAGAGAGAATGCACTTAACTTTCCTCGTGTTATCATTCAACCTATTTTCCCCCCAAATTCAGCAATCAGTGTGTCAGCAGCATCCTGGACAGATGATATTCAGCCAGGTTTAAACTTTCCACAGCTAGCATTTATAAAGAATCACGGGGAAATAGAGTGTTATACAAGCTGTCATCATTGTCTTGCTGTGTAATATTAGAGTCTCTATTCATTTGTGTAAATAATTATAAAAAACATTCTTTCCTTTTACCTCTTCCGCTAAATACATATTTTGAAGAGAAATGATGATTTCAAATATTTTCCTTTGAAGCACGTTAGCAATACCTAATCTAAAATGTCACTAAAACATTAAGCCGATTCAGGGTTGTTTCTGATGCTATATCACTCTAATATTGCTCCTTTTGTAATTTACTTTTAATTGGAGGATAATTGCCTCACCATACTGTGTCAGCCCCTGACATGCTGTTACAATGTGAATCAGCTGTAAGTACACAAATGCCCCCTATATGAATGTGTGCAAAATTACATTTTTAAAGAGTTGACATTATATGTGAACATGTCATATTTATATATTCCAAACATTTTATTTTCAAAATAGGGCAAATAATTGACTAATTTTGAAAGTGAATTTACATTCATGGTCACACAGGTGTACTGGCTGTATAGAGTCTTTGTGAAGTGAAGTAAAGTGAAGTTGCTCAGTCATGTCCAACTCTTTGTGACCCCATGGACTGTAGCCTACCAGGTTCCACCGTCCATGGGATTTTCCAGGCAAGAATACTGGAGTGGGTTGCCTGATCTATTCTAATCAAAAACTTTAGGCTAAGGAGAACAAATAATAATAGGACAAAGAAGAATTTTAAGTCTCAAAGAGCTCATAATGGAGGATTCTTTTTTTAAATTATCATCAGTAACACTGAATGTGGAAATTTCTGTAAAACTCTATGTGAACCATTATGTGATACTTTTTGTTTTTGGAATCATAATACTGGAAACCTAAATTTCATACTTTTTCAGTATATATTCTTTTGTACTTAGAATTTTTGAAAATATAAATTACAGGACATGGTAAAAGCATACATTTTTGTGGCCCTGAAGTGAAAGTCGTTCAGTTGTGTCTTCCTCTTTGCAACCCCATGGACTATACCGTTCATGAAATTCTCCAGGCCCGAATACTGGAGTGAGCAGCCTTTCCTTTCTCCAGGGGGTCTTCCCAACCCAGGGATCAAACCCTGGTCTCCCTCATCTCAGGTGGATTTTTTACCAACTGAGCTATTAGGGAAACCCACTTGATCCCCTGGGAGCATTTTATCCAAATTCCTGCCAGTTTTGTACTTTGGCAAACCAGGTGAATGCTATTTTATTCTTTACTCCTAAAGTTTGCAAGCCATTTCTGAACAACAAACTGAGACACACTTTGACAAAACACAGGCTCACACATATTCACACACACACACACACACACACACACACACACACATGAATAATTTAAACCTTGGTTAGGTACGTTTCCTTCCCTCATCAGAAACTCCACTGGAGATTTTATAGACAAACAGATTGTATATCTTTCTTATCTTCTGATCACCATAAAAAGAAATACTAAGTAGTGGGGAGGTGTGGACAAAAATGAAAACTCACCCTGTAGATTCTCCTGACAGTGTGTGCACACACGTACATGCACACCACACACAGAGAATTTTTATGCCGAGCTTGTGAGAGTCAGTTGTGTTTTCTGTATTATTGATGAAAGCTGGATTTTTTTTTTCTTGATGTTGCAACAAGCAAGGGGAGAGGTACAATCTCTTCTAAGCCATTTTAGAAGACTGTTGAAAGATACAGACATGTCATTCAACCATCCACACTTTTTTTTTTTCCTTTTGGAAACATCAATAAACATTCAGTGGATGCGAGAGTATACATCATTTTATCCAAAGGAATAATTGTAACTCATATTTGGACTTACCCATTGTAATATTAAGAGGAAGGCTGCTAACCTGTCTAACAACTATTTTGAACTTTCTTATTATTGAAGTAGAAACCATAAAATAGAAAACAATGATTTAAATTGTATTTATTTGGCATAGCCTAACAAGTGGTAAGGTGGTGCAAGGAGTAACGAACACACTCGCCAGTGCAGGGGACCCGAGAGAAGCAGGGTCAGTCCCTGGATCTGGAAGGTCTCCTGGACAAGGGCAGGGCAACCCACTCCAGTATTCTTGCCTGGAGAATCTCACGGACTGAGGAAACTTGGGGGCTACAGTCCCCAGGGTCATAAAGGGTCACACACAACTGGAGCAAATTAACATGCACACAGTAGGTGGTAATGTTTGACATTATAAAGAAAGCTTTCTGTAAACACTTTCTTCCTGGCCACTAGAAGTGGGAAGAAAGACAGGCTTAGCAGCTGTGAAGAAGGGCAGCCTGCACGAGGGGCGCAGTTGTCCTAGGTGATGGTCAAGTGTCCTTGAAACGCTGTTGTCCAGGCGCTCAGTCATATCCGACGCTTTGTGACCCCGCGGACTTCAGCACACCCGGCTTCCCTGCCCTGCACCATTTCCCAGAGTATGAGCAAACTCATGTTCATTGAGTTATTGATTCCATCCAACCACCTCATGCCAAAAAATGCTCAAACTACCATTCAAGTACACTCATCTCACGCACTAGTAAAGTGATGCTTAAAAGTTTCCAAGCCAGGCTTCAGCAATACATGAACTGTGAACTTACAGATGTTCAAGCTGGTTTTCGAAAATGCAGAGGAACCAGAGATCAAATTGCCAACATCCACTGGATCATCAAAAAAGCAAGAGACTCCAGAAAAAAACATCTATTTCTGTTTTATTGACTATGCCAAAGCCTTTGACCATGTAGATCACAACAAACTGTGGAAAATTCTTAAAAAGATGAGAATGCCACACCACGTGACCTGCCTCTTGAGAAACCTGTATGCAGGTCAGGAAGCCACAGGTAGAACTGCACATGGAACAACAGACTGGTTCCAAATAGGAAAAGGAGTATGTCAAGGCTGTATATTGTCACCAAGGAGATCCAACCAGTCCATTCTAAAGCAAATCGGCCCTGGGTGTCTTTTTGGAAGGAATGATGCTAAAGCTGAAACTCCAGTATTTTGGCCACCTCATGCGAAGAGTTGACTTATTGGAAAAGACTCTGATGCTGGGGAGAAGGGGGATTGGGGGCAGGAGGAGAAGGGGACAACAGAGGATGAGATGGCTGGATGGCATCACTGACTCGATGGATGTGAGTTTGAGTGAACCCTGGTAGTTGGTGATAGACACAGAAGCCTGGAGTGCTGCAGTTCAGTGGGTCACAAAGAGTTGGACACGACTGAGTGACTGAACTGAACTGAACCGAGAGTCCATCATGAGAGACGCTGGGCTGGAAGAAGCACAAGCTGGAATCAAGATTGCCGGGAGAACTATCAGTAACCTCAGATATGCAGATGACACCAGAGAGTGAAGAAGAACTAAAGAGCCTCTTGTCGAAAGTGAAACAAGAGAGTGAAAAAGTTGGCTTAAAGCTCAACATTCAGAAAACGAAGATTATGGCATCCGGTCCCATCACTTCATGGGAAATAGATGGGGAAAGAGTGGAAACAGTGTCAGACTTTATTTTGGGGGGACTCCAAAATCACTGGAGATGGTGACTGCAGCCATGAAATTAAAACACGCTGACTCCTTGGAAGAAAAGTTATGACCAACCTAGATAGTATATTCAAAAGCAGAGACATTACTTTGCCGACTAAGATCTGTCTAGTCAAGCCTATGGATTTTCCAGTGGTCATGTATGGATGTGAGAGTTGGACTGTGAAGAAGGCTGAGCACCAAAGAATTGATGCTTCTGAACTGTGGTGTTGGAGAAGACTCTTGAGAGTCCCTTGGACTGCAAGGAGATCCAACCAGTCCATTCTGAAGGAGATCAGCCCTGCGATTTCTTCGGAAGGAATGATGTAAAGCTGAATCTCCAGTACTTTGGCCACCTCATGCAAAGAATTGACTCATTGGAAAAGACTCTAATGCTGGGAGGGATTAGGGGCAGGAGGAGAAGGGGATGACCGAGGATGAGATGGCTGGATGGCATCACAGACTCGATGGACGTGAGTCTGAGTGAACTCCGGGAGATGGTGATGGACAGGGAGGCCTGGCATGCTGAGATTCACGGAGTCACAAAGAATCGGACACGACTGAGCGACTGAACTGAACTGAACTGAATACTTACAAATCTATATGAATCATAGTGATACATTTCCTTTATTTGTGCGGAATATAGACTATTCTCAGGTGTTTTTTAAGATAATGATTTTTTATTTTGCTTTTAAAGGCTATCTTCACTTACCTAATGGAAAACTAAAAAAGAAAGTAGCCCAAGAACATTCCTCAAGTCTTTTAGAAGAGTTGATGATATTGGACAGAGTCTAATTACATGAGAGAGAATAAAACAGTGGCAAGCACAGGTGGGATTTGGTGTATACAGGAGCTAAAATTTGGCAATTAGGCTTTGGCTTAAGATACGTATTGAAGAGTACATACAATTTGTAATAATTTTCTCTCAACTCTTCAAGACAAAAAATCAATAGAAACTAAGTTGAGGGAGAAGGCTAATGAGAAAAAGCTGCAATTTTTTAATTACCCCATAATGATAAATGGCTTTCCTTGTAAATTACCATCTGTGATTTTTTTTCCCTTTCACTCTATAAATTGCAATTAAAGTTGCTAAAAATAGCTAGTTTATAAGTGAAAAGTTTTAGGCAAAAGATTACTTGGCATTACAGCTTACCAAAACAAAATAAGCTTGTAATTAAGCTCAAGTGCATTACTTAATATTAATTTGGCCTTCCCCAAATCAGAGAAAATCATAGTTAATTGATACAGATTAGGTCATGACCACTTGCCTAAGTCCAGATTCTTCTTGCCCTCTTGAAACCTATTTACTTGCAAAAATAATGAAACATATAAAATTAATAAAATGGTTAAATAACATACTGCTCACCTTAATTTATAGAAGATGCCAATAAATAGTGCAACAAATATGATAGGAAGATAACCTGTGTAAAGTTAAACAAAAAGCAAACTTTGAATAATAAAGACTGTTTTAATTTATAGGTCTTCCACCTATTTTTTTTTTTTTGGTCTATTAAACAGTACTTTAACACCACTGAGCTTGCATTTCTCAAACATAAAATAATGGTGCTAATTAAAATTTCAGTTAAGAGATAGACTGCAATAAAGTATCTATAAGTATCTATCAGACAGGTGTGGTCTAAATGTTATTTATGCCAACCAGAGAAAAAAAATGTTTTTCTTACTAGGCAGAGAAGATCATGTTCAACTATCAAGATACAAACTAAGTTTAATTTTTTTTTCTAATGAGAGCTACAAACGTTTGAATGATTACAAGATAGTTTTAATTACTTTGTGCATTTTTTCTTGTAGAATATACCAGAAAATAAGCTATAATCAGGAAGTTTATTACTTTGCAACAGATCATAACAAAAGAAATAATTAGATCATCTTCAGTATTGTTATCATAGCCTGAAGTGGCAATGCTACTTATGGGCATAGAGCAGAAAAGGACAGTTTCTTTAGAAACCTTCATTAGAGACACTTCACACTTGGTGATCTGGAGATACAAAGAGTTCTTGATACATAACCTCCCCATGTACCATTTACATGATTTTTATCTTTTTTTCCCCCAGATCTTTACTTCTCCAGATGTTGTTCCTTTTTTTTTTTTTTTTAACATATGTATTTCCTGAAAGATTCCTTTCCATTATAGGTTTTTATAAGATATTGAGCATGGTTCTCTGTGCAATGCAGGGAAATCCTTGTGGGTTATTTTATAAATGTCAGTATGTATATTTTAATCCCAAACTCCTATTTATCCCTCCTCCATTTGATAACTGTAATTTTGTGTTCCATGTCTGTGAGTCTATTTCTGTTTCATAAGTTCGTGTCTCTCCCACATATAACTGATATCATATGAAATGACTTTGTCTGTCTTACTTCACTTGGTGTGATAATCTCTAGGTCTATCTATGTTGTTTTAAATGGCATTATTTCATTCTTTTTACAGCTGAGCAATATGAAATAAGTAGACGTTTCTCCAAAGCAGACATAGATGGCCAACAGCACATGAAAAGACACTGAACATCACTAATTATTAGAGAAACGTGAATCAAAACTGTAGTGAGGTATCACCTCATACCAGTCAGAATGACCTTCACCAAAAAGTCTAAAACCATAAATGCTCTCTTAAAGGCCTGCTTTTGTGTTTCTTGTTTTGGAAATGAAACTTGCTGTCATTGTTTCACAAAAATTCCAAATGAAGGAGGTATTTTGAAGGTATGTCCCTTCCCCCCCAAAAATAAAAGGCCTAAAATGCCAACAAATTATTTGGTTAGCAATTTAAATGGAGTGCTTCTAGACTTTGAAACAACTTTAGCAATTAGACCAAGAAATGATTTTAAAATGGATTATGTACATGTAAAAAATACCTTGTTTTGTATACAGCAGTATTTGCTTATCAGTTAACAGTCCATTTTATTGCTCAAAGAATTGCAAATTTCTTTCAGATACCACTCAAGCAGCAAAATGCATGAGGGCAAGCAGAGAGAAATTATTCTTCCACTCAAACCACCCTAGAAATAATTCAATTGGTTCTTGCTCACTGTAAGTAAAAAAAAGACAAGTTTTTATTCAGTAAATCGTTAAAACAATAGATTTGACTTTCATCAACAATGAAAAAATCAGATAGGGTACAATGTATACATTAAAATTATATTTTACAATTACATATGTTTGTGTGTTAGAGTCATATCATGTACAATATTTTAATCTATAGTAATATTGCATCAGCAATATATATTATATTGATATTCTATTTCTGCTTATTCTATATATGTCAATGTTTTATATATATACAAAGTAATATATA
>SJYC01042547.1:0-18826 GCA_006408675.1 Madoqua kirkii
CCCCATGGATGCTGCTTGCCAGGCCTCCCTGTCCATCACCAAGATGTGTATAAGAGACAGGATAAATCTTCTTCTGAAGTTTATGATAAAAATTATTTTGAAAGTTTCTAATTCAGCATGGCCTTGAACTTTATCATACATAATTTGTTTCGATGTACACTTGTATAAAATATAAGGGAGACTACATATACCTAATAAGAAAGATTAATTTTCCTGGAAAAATGGAGGAGCTCTATATTTATATTTTATTCATTCCTTCTCACATGGAATATTTCCATAAAGATGTGACTCATCTTTGCCTGGGGATGGAAAAACAAAAACAAAAGCCAGCATAGTAAGCATGTTAGAGCAGGAAGCGAGGAAGCACCTGGGCCATTGCTGGTGTTTTGGAGCTGCTGCACTAAACTTGGAATTGTCCGTCTCCAAGTTCTCATTATGGGAGACAATCAACTGTCTAGCTTTTAAGCTGCATTTGGCCGTCATTTGATTTCTGGCAGCCAAAAGCATCTTAACTGATAGACCGTAGAGTAGTACATGCTATTTTCAGCGGGGGGGGGATGATTTAGAAAGATAAGAAATGCATGTTGATGAGTATTAAGAAGAAAAATAAAAACACACACATTGAAAACTTTGTTCTGTTTGTAGAAGAAGAATTAGTAAAGATTTGAAGTCAATTTCAAAGGAAGCAACTAGAATATGTTTAACCCTGGAAGATATGAGAACCGAGGTTGAAGAAATAACTGTGGAATAGGCAACAATTTGAGAACAATTTGGAAAGGCAATTGATGTAAACAAGTATGTCCCTAGAATAGCTGCCTGCTTTCCAGGTATATTAGCACATGATTAATATATAAGAAGGAAGAAAGGCGTGGTGCATACGAGGGCTTGATCATGTGTGATAATCTGAACCAGTAAATTAGGAAATGTTTGTGAAATTTCTAAGTGGATTCCATTTATTTCACAAATATGTACTGGGTGCCAGTGTGTGCCTGGACTCATTTTTGTGTGGTTAAATACAGTAATGAGGAAAAAAATAGCACCCGAAGATCACTCCCATAGAATGATCCGAAGATCATTCTGTATATATACAGAATGAAGACAAACAGTGAACAGTAAACACAAGAAATCTATAATGTATATACTATATATTTGAAAGATAGCAAATGCTATGGAAATAAGAGAGACACAGACACAGAGACAGAGATAGTTAAAAAGCAGTTAGGAGTGCTTGCTTGGGGTGTGTTTTTGTGGGGGGCGGTATGTGTGTGTGTCTGTGTCTGTGTGTGCAGCATAGTCAGAAGAGACCTACTAGAGACTTTCACCGTTTGATCAAAGATAAGGAGGCCGTTAGAAGCCCAGTGATACCGGAAGAGCGGATTCCTTCAGACCTTCATAACCTGAAGGGAATTCGCTTGTTTCCAGAAGGGCAGGGGAGAAGGGCAGTGAGCTGGGGCAAAGCACCAGGCGGGAGAGAGCTGAAAAATAGTCAAGTGGGCGGAGTATGACTTTGCCACAGGCTGGGCTCCCTGGAAATAAAATGGAAAGGGAGGCAGGTGTTAATAAGGTAATGTTCTCAATATAATGATCTGTATTAAGGGACAAAATGGGAATTGTGCAGAAGTTAGGCCATGGAGCGCTCACCAGAGGGGTTCAGCCCGCCTTGGACGGAGCTGGAAATAGATGGCCGGAGTGGTCCCCCACCGCAGAGGACCTGCCTTAAGTTCCAGCAGCAGCCAGCCAGTGGGTGCAGGATGCCTCTCGAAAGGCGTGTGCCTGTGAGTGAAGCAGTTTCTCCAGCTCAGGCGCGTCCTGTAGCGATCTCACTCACAGACATCGTTAGGCAGGAAAACCGACCAGCAGCTGAATGCATGGTGCCTTCCGTCCTGAAAGAGAGATCTACGTTGCGTAGACCAAATACCACTCTTCCACAGATTTTAATGTGCTCAGTTATTCCCTACTTTCGTTTACATTCTAAGATCTTCTCCTTAATACTCTAGTGGAAAACTTTTCTTAAGGAACTCTAAGTGAACTTCAGCCTGTACCTGCTCTCCTGGACTTAGACCCCAGCAGATGAGCAGCACCTCTGTTCTCTGTGACCCACCCTCAGCTCAGTTCAGTTCAGTCGTGTCTGACTCTGCGACCCATGAATCGCAGCACGCCAGGCCTCCCTGTCCATCACCATCTCCCGGAGTTCACTCAGACTCACATCCATTGAGTCAGTGATGCCATCCAGCCATCTCATCCTCTGTTGTCTCCTTCTCCTCCAGACCCCAATCCCTCCCAGCATCAGAGTCTTTTCCAATGAGTCAAGTCTTTGCATGAGGTAGTCAAAGTACTGGAGTTTCAGATTTAGCATCATTCCTTCCAAAGAAATCCCAGGGTTGATCTCCTTCAGAATGGACTGGTTGGATCTCCTTGCAGTCCAAGGGACTCTCAAGAGTCTTCTCCAACAACTGCTGCTGCTAAGTCTCTTCAGTTGTGTCAGACTCTGTGTGACCCCAGAGACAGCAGCCCACCAGGCTCCGCCGTCCCTGGGATTCTCCAGGAACGAACACTGGAATGGGTTGCCATTTCCTTCTCCAATGCATGAAAGTGAAGAGTGAAAGTGAAGTCACTCAGTTGTGTCCGACTCTTCGCGACCTCATGGACTGCAGCCTACCAGGGTCCTCTGTCCATGGGATTTTCTGGGCAAGAGTACTGGAGTGGGCTGCCATTGCCTTCTCCGTCTCCAACACCTAGATGACCCTAAATGTCTACCAGCACCCCTGCTGGACCAGGTGAAATACAAAGTAGAATGACCTGGAGCCCTATCCCTGGTAAGGCCTAAGATACCGATTCTCTCACTCTTCCTGAAACATGACTCTTTGACCTATTTACGACCAAACTGGGCAAGTGGATACCAAAGTCGTCTAAGTGAATCACCTAAGCTTGAGTCATATTGATCCATGCCTCCTCACTATGCTACATCAGCCACACCTTAGCCTGATAATTAGTGTAAACTGTTCCAACTGGATGGAAAGTTCAGCAGGGCACAATACATTGGCAAGGCTGGGCTCAGTAGGTAAGGGATAAGTAGCGGCTTGTGCTGTGTACAGTCACTCAGTTCTATCCAACTTTTTGAGACCCCATATCTGTGTGAGACCTCTAGGCTCCACTGTCCATGGGATTCTCCAGGCAGGAATACTGGGGTCGGTTGCCATGCTTTCCTCAAGGGGACCTTTCCAACCCAGGGGTTGAACCCAGATCTCCCACACGACCTCATGGACTGCAGCCTACCAGGGTCCTCTGTCCATGGGATTTTCTGGGCAAGAGTACTGGAGTGGGCTGCCATTGCCTTCTCCGTCTCCAACACCTAGATGACCCTAAATGTCTACCAGCACCCCTGCTGGACCAGGTGAAATACAAAGTAGAATGACCTGGAGCCCTATCCCTGGTAAGGCCTAAGATACCGATTCTCTCACTCTTCCTGAAACATGACTCTTTGACCTATTTACGACCAAACTGGGCAAGTGGATACCAAAGTCGTCTAAGTGAATCACCTAAGCTTGAGTCATATTGATCCATGCCTCCTCACTATGCTACATCAGCCACACCTTAGCCTGATAATTAGTGTAAACTGTTCCAACTGGATGGAAAGTTCAGCAGGGCACAATACATTGGCAAGGCTGGGCTCAGTAGGTAAGGGATAAGTAGCGGCTTGTGCTGTGTACAGTCACTCAGTTCTATCCAACTTTTTGAGACCCCATATCTGTGTGAGACCTCTAGGCTCCACTGTCCATGGGATTCTCCAGGCAGGAATACTGGGGTCGGTTGCCATGCTTTCCTCAAGGGGACCTTTCCAACCCAGGGGTTGAACCCAGATCTCCCACATTGCAGACAGATTCTTTACTGTGTGAGCCACTAAGGAAGCCCATAGTGATTTGAATACAGTGAGAGTTTGCAGGAAAGGGAATATAAATATATGTGCTAAAGAAATGAAAGGTGAAAAAGGATCCAGTAATAGATATTTTTCTCAAGAAATTTGAGCATTAAGTGAAGAAAGATGGCTAAGAAGGGTGTGAAATTATAGTCTTTTTACTTTATTTCTCTTGGTCTTTTCAAAGAGGCTGGAGTATATTTCTGTTCTGAGGAGAAGAAGCAATTAAAGAATGGGAAGCTGAAAATGAGGAGAGAGAATAATAGCAAATGGCTTAAAGAGGATGGTATCCAAATGGGCTTTGACCAAATTCTACAGTAGTTGAAAAAAATGGAATCTGTGTGTAAAGAAAGAAAAGGGAAGCAAAAAACAAACTAAATAGGACAAAATGAAAGGGTACTGTGCTTGGTGTTCTCATGAAAGTAAACACAAGTAAGTGAAAAAGGCAAATGATCATTTGGAGTCAGAAGGGAAGGCATTATACCTGAAGATTTTTAGATGCAGGATATTTCTGAGTTAGATGACTTTATAGATGCAGGTTTAGAAATGATTTTGCAAGAGTGGAATTAAAGAAAAGTCACTATTGGAATTCTCTAGTGGTTCAGCAGTTAAGACTTCATGCTCCCAATACTTGGGTTCGAGTTCGATCCCTAGATGTGGAAATAAGAACCTGCATACCTCAAAGCACGGTTAAAAAAAAAAAAAGTCACTGCTTTGAGAATGACAAATACTTGGGGCTAAGTTTCTAAAGTGGACTATTCAGAACAAAGTCAGCTACTCAGCAAAGTCAAAGTGAAGGTCAATGTCCCTCAGTCATGTCCGACTCTTTGCGACCCCGTGGACTACACAGTCCATTGAATTCTCCAGGCCAGAATACTGAAGTGGGCAGCCTTTCCCTCCTCCAGAGGATCTTCCCAACACAGGGATCAAACCCAAGTCTCCCTCATTGCAGGGATTCTTTACCAGCTGAACCACCAGGGAAGCCCAAGATTACTGGAGTGGGCCTATCCCTTCTCCAGCAGATCTTCCAAGCCCAGGAATTGAACCGGGGTCTCCTGCATTGCAGCCAGATTCTTTACCAACTGAGCTATCAAGGAAGCCTAACTTGTCAGCAAGGATGGGGCAAAACTTGGAGAGATCTTTCAAAAAACAAGAGAATCCAGAGAGTTCTTAAGTAAGTCTGAGACATAAACTAATGGTATAAATTCAGATGTCTACTTGAGCCTCAAGGGACAGAAATTTATGGAAGAGTAGAGCAGCCTTGGGGTAGCAATTCAGAGCTAAAGAATATCAGTGTTCCTCCCCTCTGGGCATGTGAAAGACGGCACTTCCTTCCCAGGAGATTGCAAGAAATGAAGCTCTCTTTTCAAGTTCAAATTGGTTTCACCGAAACAAAGAAAGTGATCCTAGCATCCTGTCAAGTTCTGGAGAACTGGGGTAAATGTATTTAATGTGGAAAAAAAGGCTTATAATTGAGAGATTAACCATCGAGTGAAAATTTGACCATTCACACCTGGGTGCCCTTTCACGTGTGAGACGCCAGTACTGGTAATTACGTAGCAGCAATCGACCTGCTGTTCATCTCTACTTGGATTCATCTCCACAATTCATCTCTACTTGGGACGGAGAGTCACTTTAGATATAAAGGATGCATGTTTTAGAGAGATGTTAATGGTAAAAGATAAGCTTAAGAGGAAGAAATAGGAGCTTGCCTGGGATTTGAAAGAAGAAGAAACTAGTGATTCGTATCAGAGAACTAAAAGGAGATTGAGAACTAGGGAGCAGGGCTTCAGGGTAATTTTTAAAAAGCAAATGTCTCGAAAGCTTTTTTACCTCACACATATAGAAGGCCATGCATGAATTCAGCCAATTACATTAACACAAAAGTGTGATGGTATGTTGTTTACTAGGGTATTGGAGATTATCCTGCCCACACGTCATTTCCGATACAAGGGAACAAGACAAACAGATTAGCATTCTTGGGGAATATCCAAAAACAGCTGGGCAAGGAGAATATGACCTTCTAAAATTTGTTTCACCAGGTTGGCTCATAGTAAAATAGTAAATTATGGAATTGAGTTTTAAAAATACTTTCCATTTTAAATATGCACTAAAAAATAGACATACTAGGTGGTGCCAGTGGTAAAGAACCCGCCTGCCAATGCTGGAGACTTGAGGGCTTGATCCGTGGGTTGGGAAGACTCCTTAGAGAAGGAAATGCCAACCCACACCAATATTATTGCCTGGAGAATCCCATAGGGAGAGGAGCCTGGTGGGATACAGTCCATGGAGTTGCAAGAGTCAGGCCCCATTACCACCATGCTTATCGGTTCAGTTCAGTTCATCGCTCAGTCGTGTCCAACACTTTGCGACCCCATGAATTGCAGCACGCCAGGCCTCCTGTTCATTATCATCTTCTGGAGTTCACTCAGACTCACGTGCAGTGAGTCTATGATGCCATCCAGCCATCTCAACCTTGGTCGTCCCCTTCTCCTCCTGCCCCCAATCCCTCACAGCATCAGATTCTTTTCCAATGAGTCAACTCTTCACATAAGGTGGCCAAAGTACTGGAGTTTCAGCTTCAGCATCATTCCTTCCAAAGGAATGCCAGGGCTGATTTCCTTCAGAATGGACTAGTTGGATCTCCTTGCAGTCCAAGGGACTCTCAAGAGTCTTCTCCAACACCACAGTTCAAAAGCATCAATTCTTCAGCGCTCAGCCTTCTTCACAGTCCAACTCTCACATCCATACATGACCACTGGAAAAACCATAGCCGTGACTAGACGGACCTTAGTCAGCAAAGTAATGTCTCTGCTTTTGAATATACTATCTAGGTCGGTCATAACTTTTCTTCCAAGGAGTAAGCGTCTTTTAATTTGATGGCTGCAGTCACCATCTGCAGTGATTTTAGAGCCCCCCAAAATAAAATTTGACACTGTTTCCACTATTTCCCCATCTATTTCGCATGAAGTGATGGGACCAGATGCCATGATCTTCATTTTCTGAATGTTGAGCTTTAAGTCAACTTTTTCACTCTCCTCTTTCACCTTCATCAAGAGACTTTTTAGTTCCTCTTCACTTTCTGCCATAAGGGTGTTGTCATCTGCATATCTGACGTTACTGATATTTCTCCCAGCAATCTTGATTCCAGCTTGTGTTTCTTCCAGCCCAGCATTTCTCCTAATGTACTCTGCATATAAGTTAAATAAGCAGGGTGACAATATACAGCCTTGATGTACTCCTTTTCCAATTTGGAACCAGTCTGTTGTTCCATGTCCAGTTCTAACTTTTGCTTCCTGATCTGCATACAGATTTCTCACGAGGCAGGTCAGGTGGTCTGGTATTCCCATCTCTTTCAGAATTTTCCAAAGTTTATTGGGATCCACACAGTCAAAGGCTTTGGCATAGTCAATAAAGCAGAAGTAGATGTTTTTCTGGAACTCTCTTGCTTTTTCCATGATCCAGCGGATGTTGGCAATTTGATCTCGGGATCTAGACTTGGACAACTGTGATACTGAATGGTTTGCCTTGGAAACAAACAGAGATCATTCTGTCGTTATTGAGATTGCATCCAAGTACTGCATTTCGGACTCTTTTGTTGACCATGATGGCTACTCCATTTCTTCTGAGGGATTCCTGCCCGCAGTAGTAGATATAATGGTCATGTGAGTTAAATTCACCCATTCCAGTCCATTTGAGTTCGCTGATTCCTACAATGTCGACATTCACCCTTGCCTTCTCTTGTTTGACCACTTCCAATTTGCCTTGATTCATGGACCTGACATTCTAGGTTCCTCTGCAATATTGCTCTTTACAGCATCAGATCTTGCTTCTATTACCAGTCACATGCACAGCTGGGTATTGTTTTTGCTTTGGCTCCATCCCTTCATTCTTTCTGGAGTTACTTCTCCACTGATCTCCAGTAGCATAATGGGTACCTAGTGACCTGGGGAGTTTCTCTTTCAGTATCCTATCATTTTGCCTTTTCATGCTGTTCATGGGGTTCTCAAGGCAAGAATACTGAAGTGGCTTGCCATTCCCTTCTCCAGTGGACCACATTCTGTCAGCCCTCTCCACCATGACCGCCTGTCTTGGGTTGCCCCACAGGCATGGCTTGGTTTCACTGAGTTAGACAAGGCTGTGGTACTAGTGTGATTAGATTGACTAGTTTTCTGTGAGTATGGTTTCAGTGTGTCTGCCCTCTGATGCCCTCTTGCAACATCTACCATCTTACTTGGGTTTCTCTTACCTTGAGCATGGGATATCTTTGAACGGCTGCTCCAGCAAAGCACAGCTGCTGTTTCTTATCTGGATGAGGGATATCTCCTTACCACCACCTTCCTGACCTTCAGTGTGGGATAGCTCCTCTAGGCCCTCCTGCTCCTACGCAGCCACCGCTCCTCGAGTTGATCCTCCCGTCCACCAGCCCTGGCCTTGGGTGGGAATGGCTCCTCCCAGCTGCCACCCCTGGCCTCGGGCGCGCAGTGTCTTCTCAACGTCACCGCCCCTGGCCTTGAACTACACCCATATCTACATACCTATCTACCTGGCATTATGATTATGTCTGATATCTCGTATTCTCAATAGTATAAACCAAGTTCATTAACAATTATAAAAAAACTCTTTATAACCAATGATATATTTTGCTTTCCAAAGTGTTTTACTTGACAGAGAAATCTGCAAACACTTTAAGATTTAATATTTCACTTCTACACATTTTCTTAGGTTCCCTGGCTGTGGTCCTCATATATCTTATATAAGCACACTTTTCCCAATACATTAATTTAAGAAAGTTTTAATGAAATAAAATAGTAAAACACATTTCAGTGAAAATAAGCTTCTTTGTTGTAAAAATAATATCGTAAGTGGCAGATATTTATTTGAAATGTTAAAGTTTAATGTGTGTGTGCATGTGTGATTGTATGCAAGTGTGATTGTGTGCAATTGTTTATGTGTGCAAAAGAGTCAGAGTTTTGAACCCTGTTCATCTTCCCTGTGGACAATGACTCCGGGGGATGGAGGTGTCACCTGTTCAAGGCAATTTGCATTTTGAGGAAAGGAGCTCTGACATGTATGTAAATCAAAGCCCTTCCCTTTTATTTTACTTTGTATACTGACACTAGAAAATAAGGGAAGAACTGAAGAGCTTTATAAGCTCAGCTGTAAATTAATCTATGAAAGTGAAAAGTGAAAGTGAAAGTCATTCAGTCATGTCAGACTCTTTGAGTAGCTTATTCCTTCTCCAGGGGATCTTCCCAACACAGGAATCAAACCGGGCTCTCCTGCATAGGCGGATTCTTTACCATCTGAGCTACGAGGGAAGCTCCTTTAATCTGTGAGTATATACTTAATTACAAAGAAAGGTAAAATAACAAATTGCCTATGCTGATCTTAAAAAATTTTTTTTTAATTTGGATTCTAGATAAGTTGATGATAGAGAGAGAGAGAGAAGGGTGATAAATGAATAAATAAATAAAATGTTTCTGAGAGTTTTTCTGTTTTGAAAGCATATTTATATTTTGAAGATGTGAGTTGAATTTTCTTCACTGACTCTTATTGATAATTTGATATTACTATATTTCTCTATACTCTACATATTTATCCTTTTTTTTACCTAAGTAATTTAAATAATTGCTTTAAAATATTTTAAAATCATTTGTTTTGAATAAGAGGGACATTCTAATTTATAACAAAGAACTCATTTATTTGTATAAGGAGCTATGCTATTGTGCACTTATATATATTTTCCTCTCTTTTTCCTCAAGGTAATCCCATTCTAGACACCCTATTGTATTTTGAGGCATGTGTTTATAAATACAGGCATGATAATTGAGTTGAAGAAAATAAATACAGTTAGAAGCTACTCTCCAAATGGTTTATGAAATCAATTTGGTCTCATTAAGAAAACTTTGCACAGCCACATTTTATCAGGCACTGTACTAAAAGTGAGGAATACAAATAAATATATACTTTAATCAGTCTTCCAAAAAGCTTATGTTTTAATATGAGAGACAGAAATAAATGACTGCATTTTACTTATAAATATTTATGAGAGGCCCTAAGTTATATAAAATTGGATAAGCATATTCATATATATCATTCACAATCATGCATATCATCCCTTGCAGAGACTATACATACGTGACATGTTTATGGATGTAATATTTGTTGAGAAAAAGGCTAGATGAATGAGTGCATGAATGAAGAAGGCTTTGCACTAAGTTAAATAGAGGCACCATGGAAGCAGTAACTTGTTGAGTGAATCAGGGAAGATTTAATAGCAGAAGAGATGATTCAGTTCAGTATTCCAAGACATAGGAGCTGTCCCACCCAAATGATGTGGGGCATGGGATTCTGAGCAGAGTGAAGAACCTGAGCAAATGCTCGGGGGTTGGGCTTGGAAGAGCTCATCCCAGACGTGTGAGCATCCTCACGTGGCTGAGGGACGGTGAGACGAGGGGAACGGCGCAGGCTGGAGGGGGGAGTTGACCAGCAGGTGCAGCCACACAGGCACATGCTTTGAAGAGGCATGCAGACCCTCCTGTCCCAACATGACATCATTGAGCAAGAAAGGAACATGTTCTCCTGCTTAGCCTATCGGCTGCCTGAGAACCTCTCTTACACATTCGAAATAGCCACTAATACTACCTTTTTGAGCAGCCACATGAGAAAACACCTAATTGGCAGCTCTATTATGGTGACTATTTAAAGAATATAATGAAATCTATAAAATGATGGCATTGGCATCTTGGAAGGACTTCCTTGGGGGTAGTATCCAGGGTGAACTGGAGAAAGCAGATGATAGGTATATTTTTCTCTATGGGTTAACACTTAGATCTGGTCAGCCCAATGTTTATTTGCTAGTCAGAAAATGTTCTGAGTACTGAAAGGATTATATATACATTTTTTCAAGAGTTAGATTTAAGTAGGAGAAGGAATACAATTACATATAGTTGGTATTCACAACTGCTAAGTTGCCAAAGGGTGCATTTTAAATATCTTTAAATTAGATATCTGTGCATTCTCTCCTAGGTAAGATTTGTGTTTTCAACCTCCAAAAGTAGAAAATATAAACAGTTCATCACCTCTCCAGTTTGCCTTTACCAACTACGCGAATCCCTAACAGCCAGTTACTCACTGTAAACGCAACAGTATGATAGATGACATGTGACATGTGACAATAATCCCAGAAGTCGTCCTGAAAGACTAGGAACCTCCCTAAGGAAATCAGCCTTGGAAAAGTGCAATCAACTCACACTTCTTCCTGTTCCCATAAGTTGTTACTTTTCCTCTTTAGTTGGAATTTCATCGAAACAGAGTTATGGCCATCAGAACACCCGGGTTTTATTTCATCTTCATGAAGAAGGATAAACAATTCGAATGAACTGAGACTTGCAGCGTGAGTCGTGGCTGAGGGTTAGAGAAAGCGCCACACACCCTTTGCAGTTTGTCATCCAGGGCAGACCGTAGCTGAGTCAGAGCACGTGGTCAAGTTTCATACAATTCTACCACGTGGCCCAGTAAATCAAGTCCCACACACTGCCAGCTCTAACACTCTCAGGAGCAGTTTCACATATAAAGTATTTTCATTTAGAGTGTACTGTCTTCAAAGGACAGGTTTTTAGTGAGGCACTTACTCATAAGTATACACACATAAATAGTATTCACCTTAATGACCATGTACACACACACCAGCGTGTTCTAAGTCGCTTCAGTCTTGTCCAGCTCTTTGCTGTCCCCTGAATTGTAGCCCACCAGGATCCTCTGCCCGTGGGATTCTCCGGGCAAGAATGCTGGAGTGGATTGGCATTTCCTCCTCCAGGGGACCTTCCTGACCCAGGGCTTAAACCCACGTCTCCCATGGCCCCTGCCCTGCAGGAGGATTCCTTACCATGGAGACCCTGGGGAGCCCATACACATGTCTATATAGAAGTATAAATTAACAAATAAGTACTACTGAACGATTGCTCCATTCCATTCATGCGGGTTTCCCTAAGACGGCTGTGGAGTTAGACGGATGGCAAACACAAAGAGTGATGTGATTTAAAGGCAAGAGAATAAGATTTGGAGTTAATTTTTATTTCAGCATTCTGCAAGCTATAATATCTTAGGGACAGAATGTAAATTCCAGTTGTATATATGAAATCAGATAGACTTCCCTCATGGCTCAGTTGATAAAGAGTCTGCCTGCAGAGCAGGAGACCAGGTTTGATTCCTGGATGAGGAAGATCCCCTGGAGAAGGAAGAGGCTACTACTCTAGTATTCTTGCCTGGAGAATCCCACGGACAGAGGCGCGGGGCAGGCTGTTGTCCATGGGGTTGCAAGAATTGGACAAAACTTAGTGACCAAACTACCTGATTTAATACAAAATAAGACAGTGTTGGTGATAACACTTCCTCATAGCTATAGATGGTTGCAAATAATAGCAGCACTTTGGCACTGGTAGCATTTGAGTCCAAGTAAAAATCAATTAACTGAAATTTCCGTTTACAGTTCTACCAGACATTTAGGTAATTCTCTATTACTGAGTCACCTTGTCAAGATTCTGGAATTTAAAATAGAACTTTAGTGTTAGTAGAATAAATGTTTGCTATTTTAGCTTTTCATGAATAATTTCAAAGATCAATAGTATGTGTTATATACATGATGTGCAAAATTGAAATTTTGTTGGAATTCACATTTGAATTATGGCTACATCAGCCCCATCTATTACCTTAGTGATTCAAATTAATCCCATTAAAAACCGTATCTCTGAGTTTCAGTCTGGGTTCTCCTGAAAACAGAGCCTGAGACAGTGGCTTTCACGCAGGAAGTGCATTTGCAAAGCCATCTCAAGCATCACGGGAAGGGGATGGAGAGGAGGAGGCGGCTGTCGAAATGAACTAGAGAAAACGGGATACACAAGGAAGGACCTCCTTAGAGAGCCGTGCTGGATAGTTAGGGATGCAGCTCCCTGAAACCTGGATATGGGAGATGTGTAGAGAGGCCTGTGAATTGTATTCTCAGGCTTTCTGCCCAGGTACAGGTCACGCATGCCTAAGGGAAGAGACGCTTTCCTTAGGCATCCCGCGTTGCAGCATCAGAGAATCCCAGAGCAAGAAGCAAGGAGCGGGCAGCACGGGTTGGAGGTGAGGCGCTGTCAGACTGCACCTACAGAAGCTGATGGAAACCTCTCTGCGGCTGGTCGTCACACCGTGACTGAAGCAACAGGCAGGCGAGGTGGATTTCGAAGCGGTGTACAGGAAGCTTTCAGTGTATGAAACAACGTCCTCTTCTAAAGAGTAGCCATTTCTTATTTCTGACGAATTTGATGAGTGTCTGAGAATCTTCTGCATATAATATTTTCTGTCTTAAGTGAAAGATGAGAATAAATACAAAAACTGGTAGAATCAAGTGAAATTTATGAAGAAAAGTGTCTAATATGAGTAGCTCTCTTGAAAATTGATAATATAAAATTTCTTGTGTGGCAGATTAAACTGATCTATGAAAATTCAGCGGCTTATCATCATTTCTTATAGGGCCAGATTGTGATTTAAAAGTTCTGAAGCAATCAATTATGTCTGATATACGGGACAATATAAGTAATTTTAAACTCAAGAAGAAAACAAATTAGCCCATTTGCAATATAATCATTCTCTTAGTAGTTAAACTATAAGTCATCTAACTTCTATACAATATTTTGAAAGTTACTTTTCAATTTAATCATCTTCAGAGAGATTTATTGAATGATAGCAACTTGTTTTTAGACCTCCAGGAGGTATACAGGTAAAATACTAAAGATTAAGATAGAGAAGATGTATTTTGGACTTGTTTTGGTTCCCATACCATCTCATGACTTTGGAAATAAATTTGGATTTTGGAGGATTTAATTTTCTCACCTTTAAATGAGAGATTCAATCAAATGGACTTATTACTGCTTTAATCTGTGCAATGCAATGGATTTTCTTGATATAGAGCCTCTATTGTGACTGTCTATCATCGTCCCAGTATGAAACCAATCTCAAGTTCATCTCTATCTTATGTCTCCTATGTCTTATATCGCACATAATTTTAGAACCGTCTTTCCAAGCCTGGGAAACTGAATCTTTACAGAAGTATAAATGCCTGTGTTGCTCTATTACTAGCATACCCTTGCCTTTTCTAGCTGACATTTTACTGTCCAAAAAATTCTGTTTGCATCTGAATCATAAATGTGTTCCAAGACTTTCATAGTTTTCCTTAAAAGCATATGTAAATGACACTGACTTCCTTGAGCTTATCACTATAAATGTTGACCTTATAATAATGCTTTATAAGTTTTCATTTTATATTCAGCCAAAGGCAATTAAAACTACCGGTTTCTGTCATTTATTTGAGTCAGGATTTTTTATCACTTAGAAAAAGTTCTGTTTAAATTGTGGAAGTAAAACATTATGCAGCTTCTTATTGCTTGCTGTCATTTTGAGAAACATCGTTTTATAAAATATTGAATTAAGTTCAGAAATAGCATTAGTAATGCAGTTTTTCTGGGCCTGCCTGGCAGTTAGTGCTGAATTTACTTGTACTTATGGATCACTCTTTGTGCTGACAGGGTTATTGGTTAATTTCAACTGTTGCCATTTCTTGAAACTGAACTATTATAATGTCACTCTATTATAAATTCAGTTCTCGCAAAATTGCAGGTTTTTACATTCTTCTCATTGTCTTTTCCTCGTTTAAGACCAAATTTTTAGAGACTAGGCAACTATGACACTGACAAAGAAGGAACCAGCAAAGGATATGCCCGAGGAAAGGGAGGATTAAACACGCTGCCCTCTCCCGGTGGTAGGACCCTGATCACACAGCGTCTTACGCACAACTTCCAAGGCTTAACAGGGCTCCCGAGTGCTTCCGCATCCGGGTCATTGTTATGGAGCTGCCTTTTGGCAGCTCTTAGGATTATTAGCCTTGTTGTGATGAAGATTATTCTCTGGATGTTATTTTTGGCTCAGGTGTTGTTGGCGTCATCTTCCTCAAGACCAGCCAAAGCCAAACCAGAACAGTGACCTGGGAACAAGCCCAGGGCAGAGCTTTGTCTGACTCTTCCATGGAATGAATGCTTGATAATCACTACATTTTAAAAGTATGGAAATAAGAGTCATTTAAATTTTGGATACCTGATAGTCATTCCTCTTTCTATTGCTTAATATTACAGACAAAAATATGCTGGCGGCTCAGTCGGTGAAGCATCTTCCTGCAGTGCAGGAGACCTAGGTTCACTTTCTGGGTTGAGAAGCTCCCCTGGAGAAGGAAATGGCATCCCACTCCAGTATTCTTGCCTGGAGAATCCCATGGACAGAGGAGTCTGGCGGGCTACAGCTCATGGGATTGCAAGAGTTGGACATGACTTAACACTAACTTTTTTCTCTTTTATTTTTTTAACCTAACAATAAACAAAACTAAGTCAAAGCCCTACTTTTCTATTGGCGTTTTTCTGTATTCTCATGTTCAGTTTACTAAAAGTGGAAATAAGCATACTTGTCCATTGAGTTGTGAGGATCAAAATTTGAATGAGATTTTATACTATGAATATGTGTATAAACCACATACTTTAATAAATGTGTTAGACTTTTTAAAAGTAATATTGACCTGGTCCATCCTAGCTTTGCTGCTGCTGCTGCTAAATTGCTTCAGTCGTGTCCGACTCTGTGCAACCCCATAGATGGCAGCCCACCAGGCTCCTCCATTCATGGGATTTTCCTGGCAAGAGTACTGGAGTGGCTGCCATTGGCTTCTCCAACTGATGTGTTAGGTATGTAGATTCTAAAGGACCTGCAAGCATGTGATAATTTTTCCTTGAACACCATAGTTTTCAAAGCCTTCTCTAATTTAAGAACAGTTTTAAGCTGCAAGGATACTTAGAGGTCAACCAACGCATCGTTCAAAGATGTAGCCACTATTGTTCAGAACCTTTTTCTTCTGACTGATGTATTTGCATGCAAGAATTTCACTTGCAATGAACAAAACCGCTTACTATGTAGGCAGAAATGATAGTGATGTGTTAAAATGATACCTTTTTGCACACTTTCTTTAAGGAAAAGTGAGCATTAGAGTGTTAGAGAGTGAATGTTTCTCTTTAAAGTATGATGACCTTGTCAAGATGTTGACAGAAAGGTGGCAGGTGAGTTTATTGTGAATGGGTCAGCAGGCTTTGGGCTTGTCAAAATCACGATCCACTGCTGTGCCTACCTTCATTTCTCAGCGGGAGACTATCTGAGGTTTTCATACAAGAAAATGTACCCAAAAAAAAGGGGAAATAAAGATAATTGACAAAGAAAAACCTCTATGAACTTAGTGTTTAGTTATCTCATACGAAGTGGCACTATAAACATTTAAATGCAGATTTTAGCTAGAATTGATGCTGAATCACAGCAAAGGATTGGACCTTCCCCAAAAATCATCAGAAATTTTTGATGCCTATTTATGCTTTTTTGTTTTCTATGCAGATTTTTACCTTAGCATCAAACTACTCAAAATCTTCCTTTTTCGTTTTACAAGTTAAAGTGTCAATAAGCACATGTTTTTGTATTATCTTCCTCTGCCAACCTTACATAGCTAATTCTGTATTAAATAAAACAAGCTGCTCGTATAGTGTAAATTTTAAATTCCATTATTAACTTGTTCTGTGGTTAATAACACTTGTCCTGGCTATCTTGCACTGTTACCAAAACAAATGAGAATTTTGTGTGGGAAAACACTGAAGCCATGTCTGCAATGAATTGTCCAGAGCCCTTTCGGTACTAAAGTATCATTTTTTTTCTGCTGCTGGGATTGTTGCCACCAAATGGTCCTCAGCTGTCAGCTTCAGAGCTGATTTGTCTGGAGAGATGCCTCGGGTCCATGGTCCAATTCCATTTTCAGAGTAGGGTGCCTCAAACATCAGTTGTTAAAGATGAATAAAGGCCTAGCCCTCTCCTTGATTCAAGATAGTTACAGAGGCACTTACTAAATTGCTTAGGCCTTTATTAGGACTACATCACGTCCTGATTTCTCCTTGCCATATCCTACACCCGTTCTTTAGATTCACTGCTACATTCACTATATACTTCAGTTCAGTTCAGTTCAGTTCAGTTGTGCAGTCGTGTCTGACTCTTTGCGACCCCATGAATCATAGCACGTCAGGCCTCCCTGTCCATCACCAACTCCTGGAGTTCACTCAGACATATGTCCATCGAGTCAGTGATGCCATCCAGCCATCTCATCCTCTGTCATTCCCTTCTCCTCCTGCCCCCAATCCCTCCCAGCATCAGAGTCTTTTCCAATGAGTCAGCTCTTCGAATGAGGTGGCCAAAGTACTGGAGTTTGAGCTTTAGCATCATTCCTTCCAAAGGAATGCCAGGGCTGATTTCCTTCAGAATGGACTGGTTGGATCTCCTTGCAGTCCAAGGGACTCTCAAGAGTCTTCTCCAGCACCACAGCTCAAAAGCATCCATTCTTCGGCGCTCAGCCTTCTTCACAGTCCAACTCTCACATCCCTACATGACCACAGGAAAAACCATAGCCTTGACTAGACGGACGTTAGTCAGCAAAGTAATGTCTCTGCTTTTGAATATGCTATCTAGGTTCGTCATAACTTTCCTTCCACAGAGTAAGCGTCTTTTAATTTCATGGCTGCAATCACCATCTGCAGCGATTTTGGAGCCCCCCAAAATAAAGTCTGACACTGTTTCCACTATTTCCCCATCTATTTCCCATGAAGTGATGGGACCAAATAACATGATCTTCGTTTTCTGAATGTTGAGCTTTGAGCCAACTTTTTCACTCTCCTCTTTCACTTTCATCAAGAGGCTTTTTAGTTCCTCTTCACTTTCTGCAATAAAGATGGTGTCATCTGCATATCTAAGATTATTGATATTTCTCCCAGCAATCTTAATTCCAGCTTGTGCTTCTTAAAATGGTCAAAATAGCTAATTTTATGTTATATGTCTTTTATCACATGTAAAAGGAAGCAAACTACTGATTGGTGAATAATAATGTGTCTTAATTTGAAATGCATGTTAAATACACAGGTCCTACCTCATAAAATAGACTAAAGAAGCTTAGCTAATACAAGTTTTGTTACACTGGATACTTTAAACCACTGCACTGAAAATCTCCCAAAACAAAACTATTAAGCAGTTTGGATTTATGAATTTGTGCAGTTCTTTCTTTTGTTGAAAATAACCTTCAACACTTCCCTCAGCTTTGATATATATACATACATCAAAGGTTATACAGATTTCATTGATATTCAAAGCTGCATGTATAAAGGAAAGGAATATCCCCAGAATAACTAGGGGAAAAAAATGATGGCAAGCAAATACAATGCTTTGGAATCAGAGTATAGACATAATATCAATTAAAAAACAGGTATTTTCTTTTGTATTGCTTTTATGTCCCTGAAGTACCTTCCAGAAAAGCTTCTGCTTTTCTAAAGCTTCTTCTCATTCTTCAGTTCTCCCTATTCTCTCTAGTTTAAGATGATGTTTTAACCAAAAGTAGATTGGAGACAGTTGATAAAATAATGAAATATCAGTTTACACACACACACACATGCATGTGCACACACACAATCACCTATATTTACACACATATTTAAATTTGGAACCGTACACATGAACTGACTACTACAAGTGTCATCACTGAACGTTGCCTTTTGCAAGGTCAACTAAAAAATCATAAAATCTCAAAACTGAAAGAAAAATAACTCACAAAACCTCCATCATTAACCATCATTCCATTCATATATGAATGTCTATTGTCCATACTTCCATAAGATCTACCAGGTTCAGACGATGTGAGAGTTGGACTGTGAAGAAACCTGAGCGCCAAAGAATTGATGCTTTTGAACTGTGGTGTTGGAGAAGACTCTTGAGAGTCCCTTGGACTGCAAGGAGATCCAACCCGCCCAT
>SJYC01042548.1:0-30818 GCA_006408675.1 Madoqua kirkii
TTGGACTGTGAAGAAACCTGAGCGCCAAAGAATTGATGCTTTTGAACTGTGGTGTTGGAGAAGACTCTTGAGAGTCCCTTGGACTGCAAGGAGATCCAACCCGCCCATCCTAAAGGAAATCAGTCCTGGGTGTTCATTGGAGGGAATGATGCTAAAGCTGAAAATCTAGTACTTTGGCCGCCTCATGTAAAGAGTTGACTCATTCGAAAAGACTCTGATGCTGGGAGGGATTGGAGACAGGAGGAAAAGGGAAGACAGAGGATGAGATGGCTGGATGGCATCACAGACTCAATGCACATGAGTCTAAGTGAATTCTGGGAGTTGGTGATGGACAGAGAGGCCTGGCATGCTGCATTTCATGGGGTCGCAAAGAGTTGGACTTGACTGAGCGACTGAACTGAACTAAAGTGAATCTCATTTACACTACTGGTATTTATAACAATGAACTCCCAGGTATAGTTACCCTGTGTTTGAAATAAATTCATGGTTATTAAATCAAGGGCTGGTTTTGACTGGTGGGAGGAAGCATTTAAAGTAATTAAAGAAAAATAAATAATGGTAATCTTGTAGTATAAGATGGACAAAAGGAAGTTATCCTCCACTGAAATTTCAATATGAAATTATCTCAATTAATTAAGTTAGATATATCATACAATGTAACTAATGGCAACAATGTAGCAAACATGAATTGATTGCCTTTTGGAAATATTGGAACAGACTGAAAATTAGATTCTCAGATATGCTCTCATATTTGAATTTTCACATAATGTGTTAAAATTTGTTTAAAACTATATTCAAGATTGCATTATTAAACATTATCATTTTTAAGGGAAATATAGATATTTTCCATCCATAGAGTAATGAGCAGGAATCTTAGTATTTTACACAGTGGTTCAGGGTTCCTCTGCATTCCATTAATGTTTGAGATCTAGAAATACTTCACAGTTCAAGCAGAAGGATAGGAAAATGAATTGGAATGGCTTCCTTTTTCTATAATTCTCTTATCTTTCCCCATGATAATCAGGCAATTTTGACAAACTAGTCTTAACTATCTGAAAGCAGAAATATCATATTTAAAGATGAACACAAAGGTTAGCTTGCCCTTTCTATTATTCAAAACACAATAAAAATATGTTATTTTGAAATGATAATATGTTCCACCTAAGAAAAAATAGAAATAAAATGCACAAAAAGAACCACAGAACTCTAACCAGGGCCTTGCTCCCCATATATTTAGATAGTTAAGACAATAATGAAATCATTCACCTTGGTTCACCCATGATCAAGATGCTGAAGACAGTTGGACAGTTGCGACTGACACCATCTTGGCTTAGGAAAAGGAGATAAAGGGGATACAGGTTAAGAAAGAAAGAAAGAAGACCACGTCCCAAGGTGACAGGGAGATGGTAAAGAAAAGAAAGGCAAGAGTGTGAGTATTCAAGCATGAATTGAGAAAGGATGCAGAAGAACATGAGGGGAAGGGGAAAAGGGAATGGAAGAGGGAGGGAAGGAACTGACGAGAGAAGGAAAGCGAGGCAGACAGACAGGAATATGAAAATGTAGTAGCAGTAAATGAGACCAGGGGTTGAAAAGCCCAAAAAAATTAGACTAAGATAAAATAAAGATTTGCAAGCAGACTCCCAACAGAATCCTGCCAGTCTAGGCCTCCAGATCACACTGTCGCCTACAGATCACAGCAGACCCAGGCAAGGCCCACAGCTTCGGTAGGTTCCTCAGGTCCAGGTTCCCAGAGACACCCTGCAAACCCAGAAAAGATTTGCAAGCAGACTCCCAACAGAATCCTGCCAGTCTAGGCCTCCAGATCACACTGTCGCCTACAGATCCCAGCAGACCCAGGCAAGGCCCACAGCTTCGGTAGGTTCCTCAGGTCCAGGTTCCCAGAGACACCCTGCAAACCCAGGGCACCTCCCCCCTGTGCAATGGAAGCTCCAGAAGCCTCAAATGACTCCACAACTCCCTCAGCTCAGAGGTATGTGAGGGTCCCCGGGAATCCAGAGGTAATTCATTTTGACTCCTGATCTTTCCTACAGCCCTGGGTGGTTACTGAGGCCCTAGGTTTGCACAGGCTTCCATAGCTATGAGAAGGTTTTCCTGGACCCAGCTCCTGGCTGGCCTTCTCAGGGCAAGCTCTCCTGGCATTGTGCAATTTCTAGGGCACCAAGCCTTCACGGATCATAGGCTTGTCATGGTGAAGGGGCTTGCTTAGCTCAGTGAAGCTATGAGCCGTGCCGTGCACCTATGATGTAACCCACTATGACAGGTCATAGTGAAAAGTTCAGGTAAAATTTGGTCACTAGAGAAGGAAGTGGCAACCCCCTTCAGGATTCTTGTCCGTAGAACCCATGCTGTTTTTACTCACTAAGTTGTGTCCAACTCATTTGAGGCCCAACGGGCTCCTTTGCCCATGGGGTTTCCAAGGCGAGAATACTTGGGTGGGTTGCCATTGCCTCCTCAGGAGAGCCCCATGAACAGTATGGAAGAGCAAAAATTATAAGATACAGGAAAGTGAGCCCCCCAAGTCAGAAGGTGTCAAATACACTCCTGGGGAAGCGTGGAGGGCAATTACTAACAGCCACAGTAACCATGAATCAGCTGGACCAAAGAGGGATAACCCTCAGCTATGGATGGATGTCTCTGGGGGGGAAGTCAAGTGTGATGCTGTGAAGAACAACATTGCACAGGAACCTGGAATGTTCGGTCCACGAAGCAAGGTAAATAGAGCATGCTGAAGTTGGAGATGGCAAGAGTGAACACTGGCATCTTAGGAATCAGTGAACTAAAGTAGACAAGAATGGGAGAATTGAATTCAGACGGGCATCATATCTCCTACTGTGGGCAAGAATCCCCAAGAAGAGATAAAATGGCCCTCATAATCAGCAAGAGTCCAAAATACAGTACGTCAGTGCAATCTCAAAAATGATAGAAAACCCCCTGTTAGTTCCCAAGGCAAACCATTCAAAATCACAGTAATGCAAGTCTGTGCCCCAACCACTGAGACTGATGAAGCTGAAGCTGATCGGTAGTATGAAGACCTACAAGACCTTTCAGAACTAACACCAAAAAAGATGTCTTTTTCGTCAAAGGGGATTGGAAAGCAAAAGTAGGAAATAAAAAGATATCCAGAATAACAGGAAATTTTGGCCTTGGAGTACAAAATTAAGCAAGACAAAGGCTACCAAAATTTTATCACAAGAACACTTTGGTAAAATAAACACCTTTTCCCAACAACACAGAGAAGACTCTGCATACGGCCATCACCAGATTGTCAATACTGAAATCAAATTGATTATGTTCTTTGCAGCCAGAGATTTAGAAGCTCTATACAGTCAGCAAAAACAGGACCCAGAGCTGAATGTGGCTCATATTATGAGCTACTTATTGCAAAATTCAGGTTTAAATTGAAGAAAGTATGGAAAATCACTAGGCCATTCAGGTATGACCTAAATCAAATCCCTTGTGTTTACACAGTGGAAGTGACAAATAGATTCAAAGGCTTGATCCCATAAACAGAGTGCCTGAACAACTGTGGGTGGAGCTTCATAACACTGTACAGGAGGCATCGTCCAAAACCATCCCAGAGAAAATGAAATGCAAGAAGCTGTGGTATTTGTCTGAGAAGACTTTACAAATAGCTGAGGAAAGAAGAGAAGTGCAAGGCAAGAGAGAAAGGGAAAGGTACACCTACCTGAAGGCGGAGTTCTAGAGAATAGTAAGGAGAGAGAAAAAGGCTTTCTTAAAAGGACATTGCAAAGAATTAAAGGAAAACAATAGAATGGGAAAGACTAGAGATCTCTTCAAGAATATTTGAGATACCAAGGGAACAGTTCATGCAAACATAGATACAATAATGGACAGAAATGGTAAGGACACAACAGAAAGAAAAAAATTAAGGAGAGATGGCAAGAATACACAGAAGAGCTATTTAGGAAAGATGTTATGACCCAGGTAATCTCAAAGGTGTAGTCACTCAACTAGAGCCAGACATCCTAGAGCTTGAAGGCAAGTGGGCCTTAGGAAACACTACTACCAACAAGGCTGGCGGAGGCGTGGACATCTCGGCTGAGATATTCATGATCCTAAAAGATGCTGGTAAAGTGCTGCACTTGATGTGTCAGCATATTTGGAAAACAGCGTGGCCAAGGACTAAAAAAGGTCAGTATTTATTCAATCCCAAAGAAGGGCAAGGCAAAAACATTCAACCTACTGCACAACTGCATACATTTCACATGTTAGCAAGGTTAGGCTCATAATCCTTCAAGCAAGGCTTCAACTGTACATGAACTGAGAACTTAAGAGGTGTACAAGCTGGGTGTTGAAGAGGCAGAGGAGCCAGAGTCAATTGCCAATATGGTTTGGTTTATGGAGAAAGGAAGGGAATTCCAGAAAAAAAGTCTTCATTGACTATGGTGAAGCCTCTGACTGTATTGATCACAAAAAGCCTGTGGAAAATTCTTACAGGGATGGGAATACCAGACCACTTACTTCTCTTCTGAGAAATCTGTATGCAGGTTAAGAAGCAACAGAATTAAACATGAAACAACTGATTGGCTCAAAATTGGGAGAAGAGTGTGACAAGACTATATATTGTCACTATTTTTTAGCATAAATGCAGACAACATCATGTGAAATGCTGAGCTGGATGGATCATGAGCTGGAATCAAGACTGTCAGGAAAAATATCAACAACCACAGATATGCAAATGATACCACTCTAATGGCATACAGTGAAAAGGAACTAAGGAGCCTCTTGATGAGGGTAAGGAGGAGAGTGGAAAACCTGGCTTGCATCTCAAAATTAAGACAACTACAGTCATGGCATTCAGTCACATCCCTTTATGGCAAGTAGAGAAAAAGTGGAAACAATGACTGCAGCCATCAAATTAAAAGACAAAACCTCCTTCTAAGGAAAGGTATGACAACCTGGACAGGGCATTAAATGGCAGAGACATCACTCTGCTGACAAAGATCTGTATAGTCCAAGTTATGGTTTTTCCAACAGTCATGTATGGATGTGAGATGTGGACCATAAAGAAAGATGAACACCAAATAATTGATGATTTCATAGTGTGGTACTGGAGAGGACTCTTGAGAGTCCCTTGGGCAGCAAACAGATCAAACCAGTCAATCCTAAAGGAAATCAACCTTGAATATTCACTGGAAGAATTGTTGCTTGAAGCCCCAATACTTTACCACCTGATGTGAAGAGCCAACTCATTGGAAAAAAACCTTCATGCTGAGATAGATTACAGGCCATCAGAGGATGAGATTGTTAGACAGTACCGCTGACTCAATGAAAATGAACTTGAGCAAACTCTGGAAGATGGTGGAGGACAGAGGAGCCTGGAGTGCTACAGTTTGTGTGTCACAGAGTCAGAGACGATTTAGCACCTGAGCAATAGTGACACCTCAGTGGCCACAGCCAGTCTACAAAGATACTGGAAGGGATACTTAATCATCAAATGTGCAAACACAACATGGGTCCACAAAGATTATGAATAATCAAGGAAAAGTGACAAACAACAAATGAAACTAACACAGTTTTAATGGCAGATCATAAAGAAGTGGAGCTATATTAACTGCCTAACAAAGAATTAAGAATAACCCTTTAAAGTGAAATTACATGAATTACAAGAAAACAGATATACAGGTAAATGAAATTAGGAAACCAAAGAAAAACATAAGAAGTTGGACAGATGAAGAGAAGCTATTAAAAAACGAGAAGGAAGAAATCTTCGAGTTCAGGAACATCATGACTGATTTGAAGAGTTCAACAGAGAACTGCAACAGCAAATCCAACATAGTAGAAAAAAAAAAAAAACTAGCGAATAGGAAGAAAGGTTATTTTAAATCATACAGTCAAAGTAATAAAAAAAAAAAAAGAATGAAGACAGCCCATGTGACTTGTGGGATATACCATTATTGTATTCTCAGGAGGAAGAAAACAGGGAGGGAAGGGGACAGAGATCACTAGTCTTTCCCATTCTATTGTTTTTCCCTATTTCTTTGCAGTGATCACTGAGGAAGTCTTTCTTACCTCTCCTTGCTATTCTTTGGATCTCCGCATTCAAATAGGTATATTTTTCCTTTTCTCCTTTCCATTTAAATTCTTTTCTTTTCACAGCTATTTGTAAGACCTCCTCAGAAAACCATTTTGCTTTTTTGCATTTCTTTTTCTTGGGGGTGGTCTTGATCCCTGCCTCGTATACAATGTCACAACCTCCATCCATAGTTCTTCAGGCACTCTGTCTATCTGATCCAATCCCTTGTGTGTATTTCTCACTTCCACTCTATGATCATAAGGGATTTGATTTAGGTCATATTTGAATGCCTTACAGGTTTTCCCTACCTTCAATTTAATTCTGAATTTGGCAATAAGGAGTTTATGATCTAAGTCACAGTTAGCTCCCAGTCTTGTTTTGCTGATTGTAAAGAGCTTCTCCATCTTTGGCTGCAAAGAACATAATCAGTGATTTTGGTATTGACCATCTGGTGATATCCATGTGTAGAGTCTTCTCTTGTGTTGTTGGAAGAAGGTGCTTGCTATGACCAGTGCATTCTTTGGCAAAACTTTATTAGCCTTTGCCCTGCTTCATTCTGTAATCAAAGTCCAAATTTGCCTGTTACTGAAGATATTTCTTGGCTTCCTACTTTTTCATAACAGTCCTCTATAATGAAAAAGATATATTTTCTTGGGTGTTAGTTCTAGAACATCTTGTAGGTCTTCATAGAACCATTCAGCTTCCTCAGAGATCTCTTCAAGAAAATTAGAGATACCAAGGGAACATTTCATGCAAAGATGGGCTCGATAAAGGACAGAAATGGTCTGGACCTAACAGAAACAGAAGATATTATGATGAGGTGGCAAAAATACACAGAAGAACTGTACAAAAAAGATCGTCATGACCCAGATAACCAAGATAGTGTAATCACTCACCTAGAGCAAGACATCATGGAATGTGAGTCAAGTGGGTCTTAGGAAGCATCACTATGAACAAAGCCAGTGGAGATGATGGAATTCCAGTTGTGCTATTTCAAATCCTAAAAAATGATGCTGTGAAAGTGCTGCCCTCAGTATGCAGGCAAATTTGGAAAACTCAGCAGTGGCCACAGGACTAGAAAAGGTCAGTTTTCATTCCAATCCCACAGGAAGGTAGTGCCAAAGAATGCTCAAAAAATAGCACTGTTATACTCATCTCACACTCTAGCAAATTAATGCTCAAAATTTTCCAAGGCAGGTTTGAACAGTCCGTGAACCATGAACTTCCAGATTTTCAAGCTGGATTTAGAAAAGGCAGAAGAACAGAGATCAAAGTGCCACCATCTACTGGATCATCAAAAAAGCGAGAGAGTTCCAGGATAAAAGCACCTACTTCTGCTTTATTAACTATGCCAAAGGTTTGACTGTGGAATACAACAAACTGGAAAATTCTTAAAGAGACGGGAGTACCAGATCACCTGACCTGCCTCTGAGAAATCCGTATTCAGGTCAGGAAATGACAGTTGGAACTGGACATGGAATAACAGATTGGTTCCAAATCAGGAAAGGAGTACATCAAGGCTATATATTGTCATCCTGATTATTTAACTTGTATGCAAAATACATTATGAGAAACACTGGGCTGGATGAAGCACAAGCTGAAATCAAGATTGCCTGGAGAAATATCAATAACCTCAGAAATGCAGATGACACAGTTCTTATGGCAGAAAGTGAAGAAGAACTAGAGTCCCTTGATGAAAGTGAAAGAAGAGAGTGAAAAAGTTGGATTAAAACTCAACATTCTGAAAATGAAGATCATGGCATCTGGTCCCATCACTTCATGGGAAATAGAAGGGGAAACAGTGACAGACTTTATTTTGGGGGCTCCAAAATCCCTGCAGATGGTGACTGCAGTCATGAAATTAAAAGAAACTTACTTCTTGGGAGAAAAGTTATGACCAATGTAGAAAACATTAAAAAGCAGAGACATTACTTTACTAACAAAGTTCTGTCTACTCAAGGCTATGGTTTTTCCAGTGGTAATGTATAGATATGAAAGTTGGACTATAAAGAAAGCTGAGCACAGAAGAATTTGTGATTTTAAACTGTGGTGTTGGAGAAGACTCTTGTGAGTCCCTTGGACTGCAAGGAGATCCAACCAGGCCATCTTAAAGGAGATCAGTCCTGGGTGCTCATTGGAAGGACTGATGCTAAAGCTGAAACTCCAATACTTTGGCCACCTCATGTGAAGAGTTGACTCATTGAAAAAGACCCTGATGCTGGGAAAGATTGAAGATGGGAGGAGAAGGGGACAACAGAGAATGAGATGGTTGGATGACCTCACTGACTCAATGGACATGAGTTTGAGTAAACTCTGGGAGTTGATGATGGACAGGGAGGCCTGGCGTGCTAGTCTATGTTGTTGCAAAGAGACAGACATGACTGAGCTACGGAACTGAACTAAACTAAGTGGACAGAAAGTGTATTTAGAGAAATAAACCCTAAAAACTTCCTGAATATGGGTAGAGATTTAAACATTTAAGTCCATGCAAGTAATGATTTCCAAATTTTAAATACAGACCATCCTCTCCTAGTTACATTAATAATAAAATTCTATGAAATAAAAGGTGTGTTTCCTTGGTGACTCAGTGGTAAAGAAACTACTCAGTGGTAAAGAAAGACAATGTGGGTTTAACCTCTGGGCTAGGAAGATCCCCTGGGGAGTGAAATGGAGACTAAGACCTGTATTGTTGCCTGGGAAACCCCATGGACAGAGAAGCCTGTCAAACTACAGTCCATGGGGTCACAAAGTTTCAGACGTGACTTAGCAACTAAACAACAGCTATACCAAGTGAAAAGGAACTAAATTGCCTCTTGATGAATATTAAAGAAAAATGAAAAAGCTGTATTAAAATTCAGCATTCAAAGAACTAAGACCATGGTATCATGTCCCATCACTTCATGGTATTCGATGGGAATAAAAGTGGAAAGAAGGACAGACTTTAATTTTGTACTGTGGCCTACAAGGTTTCTCCACCCCTTTAATGTGCCAGGCAAGAATACTGGAGTGGATAGCCAATCCTTTCTTCAGGGCCTTTCTCCAACCCAGAGATGGAACCTGGGTCTCCATTGCAGACAGGTTCTTTACCATCTGAGCCACCACCCAGTCATGATAAAGAACTCAATCTTATAATCTGCAACAACATGGATGAACTTGGAGGATATTATGCTAAGTGAAATTAGACAATCAGTGAAACAGAAATACTGTATGATATCACTTATATGTGTAATTTAAAAATAAAGCAAAGTGGGGAATATGGCAGCAAAGAAACAGAGTCACAGATATAGAGGTTACCAGTAAGGAGAGGGAAGGAAGAAGGGATAAGACAGACTTAGGGATATAAAAGGTACAAATGGTTAATGCTACATATAAAATAAACTTCAAGGATATGCTGTACTCCCTAGGAAATATAGCCAATACATTATGATAGATATAAATAAATTATAATCTTTAAAAGTTGACTATGTCGTATCTGAAACCTATATATTATATATACATAGGTTTATATATATCAATATATATCAATCAAGCCTTAATTTTAAATATGGGAAAGGAATTGAATAAACACTTTTTGAAGAACAGATAAACCTCACCAATAGAATACATGAAAAGATGCTCTACATCAAGATTCATCAGAAAAATACAAATCAAGACAGCAATGAGAAACCATTTGATATCTATTAGAATGAATATTATCAAATATACAAAACACAATAAGGATTGGTAAAGCTGTGAAGAAAGGAAACTCTTGTACACTATTGGTGAAAATGTAAATTAAAATAACCTCTATGAAAAACAGTATAAAATTTTCCCCAATATTAATAATAAGACTGTCACATGGTCTAGCAATTTTACTTTCTGTGTGAGTGAGTGAGTGCCCAATTGTGTCCAACTCTTTGCAGATCCATGGACTGCAGCCCACCAGGCCCCTCTGTCCATGGAATTATCCACATATGCATAGATAGATGGATAGATTTTTGAGGAAAATAAAATCTTTATCTAGAAAATAATGTGTGTTTCAATGTTCATTGCACCATTATTTGCAGTAGTCAAGCCATCAATGTGTCTGTCAATAGATCAAAGTATAAATAAAATGATATATATTAATGTTGATATTATATATGTATTATATATATTTATTATTTAGACATAAACATAGCATTCAGCCACAAAAAGTAATTCCTCCCATTTGCAACCACATGGATGGAACTTGATGGCATTATGCTATATTCCTCAGACAGAGAAAGGCAGGTACTGTATGTTGCCACTTGGAAGTTGAATCTAAAAAAGACAAATTTGGAAAATCCCTCGTGGTCCAGTGGTTGGGATTTGTCTCACTGCTGTGGCCTGGGTTCAGTCCCTGGTCAAAGAAGTAAGATCCCACAAGCCATGCAGCAAGACTGAAAAAAAAAAAAAGATGGATTCAAAGAAATAAGACCATAGAATGGTGTTTTACAGTGGCTAGGAAATAAAAGAAATGGAGAGACAATGGTCAAAGTGTCAATCTTCCAACTATACCATGAATATGTTATAAGGATCTAGAGTCCCTTAGACTGCAAGGAGATCAAAGAGTCCATCCTAAAGGAAATCAGTCCTGAGTGTTCATTGGAAAACTCTGATGTTGAAGTTGAAACTCTAATACTTTGGCCACCTGATGCGAAGAACTGACTCATTGGAAAGGACCCTGATGATGGGAAAGATTGAAGGCAGGAGGAGAAGAGGACGACAGAGGATGAGATGGCTGGATGGCATCACTGACTCGATGGACGTGGGTTTGAGTAAACTCTAAGAGTTGGTGATGGACAGGGAGGCCTGGCGTGCTTCAGCCCATGGGGTCACAAAGAGTCAGACACGACTGAGTTACGGAACTGAACTGAACTGAATGTATGCTGCTGCTGCTGCTGCTGAGTCGCTTCAGCCGTGTCCGACTCTGTGCAACCCCATAGATGGCAGCCCACCAGGCTCCCCCGTCCCTGGGATTCTCCAGGCAAGAACACTGGAGTGGGCTGCCACTTCCTTCTCCAGAACTGAATGTATGGCAGGGTGAATATAGTTAATGGCATTACATAATTGAAAGTCTGTATGATGATAAATCTTACATGTTATCACACAAAGCAAAATGGGAATTATTGAGGGGATGGAAGTATTAACTATTCCTATTATGGTAATTTTTTCACCACATTTGATACATGTATCAAAATGTCATACTGTACATCTTAAACTTACATATGTTATATATTAATAATATCTAAATGAGGTTGGAAATTTTTTAAATAGAATTATCATTTTTAAAGATTAAATTGATACAAAAGGGCACAAGCTGAAAAAAACCAACACAACACTGTTAAGCAATTATCCTTCAATTAAAAATACATATTTTTTTAAATGGAAAGGAAAATAAAGGGAAGGCTAGGATCCATATTTAGTAGATGAGAACAAGTTGATGCTACCATTTCTTGGAAGCTTTCTTAAGGACAGAAAGCATATTTCAATTTTGTCTCATTCTCTCACGCAGGTAATTGTCAGTACACAAAAGTAAGATTAAATGTTGTTAGAGCTAAGCTGAAATAGTAACCTAAAAGATTAGCCCACTAAAATTGCATATTAAACAAGTGAATAACAGTTATTCATGCACCACTGAGTCCAAAACTCCTTTGCAGCTTGAAGCTGTGAAGTTTCTAGATACTACAGCATGCAGTATCACTAGCTGGATCTGCCTTGACTTTTTCTGATAAGTCTTTACTGAGGACAGTCACTGATGAGTTACGGTAAATGTACTGAAGGATGTTAGCTTGGTTCTTCGTAAACCTAACGTGACTAAACATTTAGCCTCACTCTGCCATGGTTTGGGGTTTCCCTCATAGTTCAGATGGTAAAGAATCTGCCTGCAGTGCAGGAGATCTGGGTTTCATCCCTGGGTTGGGAAGATCCCCTGGAGAAGGAAAAGGCAACCCACTCCAGTATCCTTGCCTGGAAAATCCTTTGGACAGAGGAGCCTGGTGGGCTGCAGTCCATGGGGTTGCAAAGAATCAGGCATGACTGAGCAACACACACACACACACACACACACACAGCCATGCTTTAAACTAAACAGGAATAAAATAAGACAGTAAAACAAAAAAACTATTACTTCAAAGCAATGTCCTCACCTTGAATGAGTGACTTTTCTATTAAAGATAGCACAATTTAGTTTTTTGAAGCAGTCATTTATCAAATGGTGCCCTCTGAATGCTAATTAATGTCTAATTGATAGGCATTTTACTTGCCTTATTCAGCATTTGCCAGAATGACAATTTTTTTGACAATGAAATCTTTCTCATATAATAAACTGTCCTCTTCACGGCCATGCTACACAGATCAGCATGGCGTGTCCCTTCCAAGGTCTTTTAATTAATTTTGATTAATTTGGTTTGTGACAGATACCTACTACTTAGCTTTAATTACAGAGAATGGATCACCTAATTCAAATGGACAAGTTTCAGTGATAGCTTAAAATCATTTCTCTCTAGCATATCCAGATATGAACTGTCACAGAGTTTACCAAATAAGCCCTAGAAAAAAGTGTTCTTCGCATTCAAGATTTGAACACTGTCCATTGTTTTTTTTGGCTGCCATTAAATGAGACTTGCTTCTAAGCTGCAAAGTCTGAAACAGGCCATCTGCTTCCGCTCAAGGTCCCAGTTGCTCAAGTTTATGCCATTGCTACTTGGATGCAACAGTTAAAATGTCTCTAAACAGTTAATATATAGGAAGTCATATGTTTCTGTTTTAAAAGTTGATCCCAATTAAAACACAAAATTCAACCTTAAAATTATTTTGAAAGTACCATCAGTCTAAAATTGTGGAATATGTAACTGAAGACTATTTTTACCTCCCACAAATTTTCTACCAAATTGAATGTCTTCAGGCAGTATTTTTAAGTTGTGATTATAGTATGTCAGCTATGAGATAAATTGATTATCTGCATTACAATCTGATGAAAAATTGCCTGTGATTTCTTAAGCAAAAGTTTGTCATCAGCACAAGCAAAACCAAAGAACTATTGCAAAAAAAAATGTTATTATAGTGTTCATTCTTAAAGACTCTCTAATGAGCTGTAGTGAGGCAAATGTTTGCTTATTTGCATAAATAAACTTGAATCTTAACTTGCTGTGTTACTCATTCTGTGACTTTGTGGTAGCTATTTCACTCTTTTGTTCTGCCGACTTAAAAAAAAAAAGGCACAAATTGAGAATTGCACGTTCAGTTTTATTAGGGGCAGATAAATCTCAGATAGTTTTGGTGAACTGCTCCCTCTGAGAGGATGGGGGAAGGACAGCATATATGTGACTTTGGTGCAAGGAGGGTATACATGATCACACACATATTTTTCCCAGCAGGTTTCTACCAGCCTTGTGAATCTTTCAGTTAGTCACAGGGAACAGTAATCACTACAAAGGACTGTGGTTCTTTTCTAGATATGAAGTGATACAAAAACTAAGCTCATAAATCAACTCCTAGAAATATCTATCTGAGGACCTGTCCTGCCAATTTTCCCTCGATCACAGAGGGCCTCATTTCTGCTCTGCACCCCGAGTTCCCTGCTGGGGATTTTACAGGTCAGCAGTTGCCCAAGCAGCACACACAAGTTAATCCTTGTGGACGTAGACGGCAATCACCCGCGGCAAATGCCAACTTAACAGCTGCTTGTTCTCAATCAAACCCTCTGTAAAATGTAAATCTAAACTGTGTCTATTGAAATACAAAGTGTGTATATTAGATTATGTTTTAATTATATATGCATATATGTAATACTATGTACATCTGAAAAACACAAATGTATGTAGAAATCAATAGTGCCATTTAGCTATGCACAGTCTTCATCAAATATATGAACCTTTATTTATTTATTTAACTTTAGAAGATGATTTATCAGTAGACCTTGATTCCAAACTATTTCTGCTTCTTCAAAATAACCTTGCCTGTCTTCAGACAGGTGACCATAAGTGCATAGGGTTATCTGTGGGCTCTCTCTCCTGGTCCACTGATCTATGTTTCTGCTTTACTAAACGCCAATACCACGCTGTCCTGCTGAGTATAGCTTTGTAGTACAGTCTGAAGCTGGAGAGTTTGATTCTCCCAGCTTTGCTCTTCTTTTTCAAGATTGCTTTGGTTATTTGGGTCTTTTGCATTTCTACACAAATTGTAAAACTTTTTCTTCTAGTTGTGTGAAAAATTCCATTAGTAATTTGTAGGGATTGCATTGAATCTATAGACTGCATAGTATAGTTATTTTCCTAATATTGTTTCTTCCAATTCAAGAGCATGATGTATCTCTCTATCTGTTTCTGATTGTTTTGTTTGTTTATTTTATCAGTATTTTTTAGCTTTCTGACTACAAGTGTTTTGCCTCTTTAGGTAGGTTTGTTCCTGAGTGTTTATTCTTTTTGTTGTTGTGGTGAATGAGATTGTTTCCTTAATTTCTCTTTCTATCTTTTGTTATTAGTGTATAGGAATGCAAGATATTTCTGTTTTAATTTTGTTTCCTGCAACTTTACCAGATTCCTGTATGAGCTCTAGTAGTTTTCTGTTAGCAGCTTTAGAATTTTCTGTGTACAGTATCATGTAACCCGCAAACAGTGACAATTTTGTTTCTTATTTTCCAATTTGGATTCCTTTTTTCATTTTCTTCTCTGATTGCTATGGCTAGCATTTCCAAAAATATGCTTAAAAAATAGTGGCAAGAGTGGACACGCTTGTCTTGTTCCTGATCTTAAGGAAAGTACATTTAGTTTTGCATCGTTGAGAATGGTGTTTGCTGTGGATTTGTCATATATGGCTTTAGTATTTTGAAGTAGATTCTCTCTATCCCTGTTTTCTGGAGAGTTTTTATCATATGAATGTTGAGTTTTGTCAAAAGCTTCTGCATCTAGTGAAATGACCATTTTTAAAAATTCTTCAACTTGTTAATATGACTTATCAGTTTGATTTGTCTATACTGAAGAACCCTTGCATCCCTTAGACAAATCTCACTTGGTCATTGTGTATGATCCTTTTAAAGTATTGTGGGATTTTTTTGTTAGTATTTTGTTGACAATTTTTGCATCTATATTCATCAATGATATTGGCATGTAATTTTCTCTTTTTGTGATATCTGTCTGGTTTGGTTATCAAGTGATGGTGGCCTTATAGAATGAGCTTGGGAGTACTCCAGTCTCTTTATTAAGTGGTGCTGAGAAAACAGGAGTTACATGTAAAAGAATGAAATTGGAATACTCCTTAACATCAGACACAAAAATAAACTCAAAATGTATTTAAAGCCTAAATGTAAGACTGGACACGGTAAAACTCTTAGAGTAAAACATAGAACACTCTCTGACAAAAATCACAGCAAGCTCTTTATTGATCCACCTCCTAAAGTAATGAAATTTAAAAAAAAAAAGGCATCTAGTTAAACTTAAGTCCTTTGGTCCTTTGTACAACAAAAGAAACCATAAAGAAAACAAAAAGACAAGCCTTAGAATAGGAAAAATATTTGCAAACGAACTAATAAGGAAATAATCTCCAAAATACACATACAGGTCATGTAGCTCAATAGAGCGCACGCGTGCGCACACACGCAGACACACACACATACACACACCTAGTCAAAAGACAGAAGATGTAAATAGACATGTCTTTAAAGAAGCCATATAGATGGATTAAAAAAAGCATATAAAAATGCTCAAAATCACTAATTGTTAGAGAAATGTAAGCCAAAGTACAGTCAGAATGGCCGTTATATATAAATAAAAAAAATACTAGCAATGAGTCCTGGAGAGGTTGTAGAGAAAAGAGAATCATGTATATTGTTGGTAGGAATAGCCAGCATGGAAACAGTCTGGAGATTCCTTTAGAAACTAACAACAGCACTACCATGTGGCCTGGCAATCCTACTTCTGAGCATAACCCCAGAGAAAAAGAAGTATAATTCACAAAAGCACATTCACTCCAGGGTTCCCTGCAGCACTGTGTACAGTAGCCAAGACACGGGCGCGATCTAAATGTCTACTGACAGAAAAGTAGATAAAGAGAATGTGGTACATATATACAAAGGTATACTACTCAGCCAAAAAAAATGAATGAAGTAATGCCACTTGATGAAATATCAAATGGCATGGACCTAGAGATTGCCATACTGATGAAGTAAGTCAGACACAGAAAGACAGATATCATATGATATTGTTTAAATGTGGAAACTTTAAAAAGGTACAAATTAACTTATTTAAAAACAGCACTAGAGGCATGAAGGTAGAAATCAAGCTTATGGTTACCAGGGAATAAGCAGATGTGAGCAGTTGCCAGGAGCCAGGGTGACGAATTCCACCCGTGACAAGGTCATGTGGCATACGTCTGATGGCAAGCCTAATCAGACCCCAGGTTTTCCCCCTGGTATTTCCTGAGCATGTACCCCCAACACAAGAATCTGCCTGCTTTCCCACTCTTCTGATATTCTCTGGAAAAAGTCAACTCAGGGCTTTAGTCTTCTGCATTTCAAAGGGATGTTTCAGTTAAAACCCCCTCTAATAACTCTCTAGCTTGCCTAACAGGTTCCCCTGGACCTCTTACAGCTTGTGAATTGTTCACAGACTCCCAACTGTGAGAGGCACAGGAAGCTTAAAACATCCTAGGAATGCAGGGGCTTCCGAGGTGTCAAGATCATTAGAATAAAACTGATTAAGTTTTTCATTGTTGAGCCAATACTTGCTGCCAAATTTTCATATATTTTACTTGTTGGTATAGTTGGTATATAGAAAAAAAGAATAGCAACATTAGATCTTTGAGTTAAGTACCTTCTTTGTTATAACCCACTGCACCTTTGTTCTATAGAAATGTAACTTTAGTGCTTTAAGGAGATGCAGATTAAAGAAAAACACTTCAGGGGAAATGAGATTAACATTCATTAAGAAAGAGAGCCAAAAAGTGTTAGCAAGCATTTTGGCCAGATGATGTAAATCACCTAAGACTTGTATATACAACTGGGTATAGAGAAAAGCTTGGTTTTGATAAGAGTCTGGGGTGCTAATGCTGCATGATTTTGTATTACCCATTGATCTCCATGTACTATCAAAAGTATAAAAAGCCTTCTAAACAATAGACTGGTTTCCCAGGTGTCTTCTCTTTACTCTAATTTCAGGCTGAATTCTCATCTGGGGCATGGAGGCTCGCCATGTCTATTTACTTGTCCCGGCTTCTAAGATCCATAAGAGAGAGAGCCCAAGGCGGGGCATTCTCCAATATTCAAACGGCCGCCTGCGGCCTAACATAGACGGTGCAAGTTCCTTGTCTGGAACTTTATTGGTTTTCCACGTAAACCAAGTTAATTAGCATCTTTTCTCCACTTAATTTTCCTACTACACTATTCCTTCTTAATCTAATCTTATATTAATTAATAAATAATTTTTTCCCTCGCCTATCCATCTCCCCTTTGAATCACCCTGGATCCACAGGGGCTGGATCCTGGCAAGTGGCTCCCAGAACAGGCTATTTGAATGTAGGTTTCCTGAGCAATTAGGGTCATCAGCCCTATTGCCACCCCCTTGGAGCAAGTGGGGTCATCAGCCCTATTGCTCTGGACAACTAAGGTCATCAGCCCTGTTGTTCCCCAGTGTTGAGTGTTCGGGATGGACAGGACCCCACTCAGGGTGCTGCAGACCCCCCTGTAGGATAGACAGGGTGAGTAGGAATGGGAAGTGTTGAAGGATTTAAGAGAAACCTGGTTCTCTAGAGGTTGAAAGAAAACTTCTTTCTTCAGGTTGAAACCCCCCCCGCCCTTGCCAATGGTAAAACCCTCGACGAGGCAGACTTTTCTATAAATCTTAATTTTCTGACATGGGTAACAATGAATTAAAAGAATGACAACTCTTTATAGAAGTAATTTAGCAACTGTTAAACAAAAGATAAATTAAAGATAAAAAGGCTAGTGTTACAAGAGCAATGTCCTTGGTTTCCAAAAAAGAGATTTAGATACTTGGGTGAAGCTAACAAAACAGCTAAAAACTTATTATACTTTGCATGGGCTTGTAAATGCTTTTGCTCTGTGCAATATGATTAGAAATGTTCTGGGCGCCTGTCATGAGGCTGTTAATTAGCCTATGGGAAAGGCTATACCAGTGGATGGTAGTGGGTCTCCACCTTCTGTGCAGATTATATTCTCTGCCATTGGCAAAGAGAAGGAGGAAGACTGTACTCTTCCCCCCGAGGAAGGACAGTGCTTATAGGACGCAGCAGCCGAGTGCCCTGGAGAGCCCCCTCCGCTCTACACAAACCACATCTTAAAAAATTTATCCTATTTAAGGTGACCGCTGCAACCTTTGCTTGCGCCTTCCCAGGGCTTAAGAACTCCCTACTTTGCATCCAAAGCCTCCCAGAACATTGCTTAAGGTTGAAAAGGATAGGGACAATATATTTGAGCAAAAGAGCATTTAAAACAGAGCCTGCTCCTTGCAAAAAATCCACCCTGTCATGAGGCTGTTAATTAGCCTATGGGAAAGGCTGTACCAGTGGGTGGTAGTGGGTCTCCACCTTCTGTGCAGATTATATTTCCTGCCATTGGCAAAGAGAAGGAGGAAGACTGCACTCTTCCCCCCGAGGAAGGACAGTGCTTACAGGCCGCAGCAGCCGAGTGCCATGGAGAGCCCCCTCCGCTCTACACAAACCACATCTTAAGAAATTTATCCTATTTAAGGTGACCGCTGCAACCTTTGCTTGCGCCTTCCCAGGGCTTAAGAACTCCCTACTTTGCATCCAAAGCCTCCCAGAACATTGCTTAAGGTTGAAAAGGATAGGGACAATATATTTGAGCAAAAGAGCATTTAAAACAGAGCCTGCTCCTTGCAAAAAATCCCCTGGGGGGGGGGTGGGGCTCACCCAATTTAAAAAAATAAAGAAAGAAAAAGACAAAAGGAAGAGAAAAAGAAAAGTAATCGTAACAAAAAGGATTTCACAAATAGAAAATATTTCTCTCATGGTCAAATAGAACATTTTTGCTGGCAATGTCCTGCTAAACAGAGACAACAAGCTGTGCCAAACAACTCCAGGTAGCTCAGGCCTAGACCTCAGTTCCACCACCACAATAATATTAATTCCTGAATCAGATTCCAACGGGCGAGGTTAGCCCCCTTCCTGAGGACATTCTGAACTTGTGCTAGGGCATAGCTCACTTTCTTTTCAAGGAATTTCAGTGGTGCCTGGTGTAGTAAATTCTGATTATACTGGGAAAATTAAAATTTTAATCTTGCTGCCTACTAAAACTGTGCACATTAATAAAGGTCGAGGAATAGCACATCTTTTGCTTTTACCTTATTATCAGACAGAAAAACCTTGACTTCTCAAGCTAAGAGCCCCAGAGGATTTAGATCTAGCTTTTTGGGTGCAGAAAATTACAGCTTCCAGGCCTTTAAAAGATTTTTTAATTCAAGGAAATAAAATGTCAGGGCTGTCAGACACTAGAGGAGAGGTTTCTTGCATTGTTGGGAAAGACTGGCCCAGCTCCCGGCTAACACACATACTATTGACAATGAGTTGGTGGGATTAGAAAAAGTGTTATGCAGAATTGGAATGCTGTAGAGGAAAGGCGAGAGAGACAGGCCTTTAAAAGATTTTTTAATTCAAGGAAATAAAATGTCAGGGCTGTCAGACACTAGAGGAGAGGTTTCTTGCATTGTTGGGAAAGACTCGCCCAGCTCCCGGCTAACACACATACTATTGATAATGAGTTGGTGGGATTAGAAAAAGTGTTATGCAGAATTGGAATGCTGTAGAGGAAAGGCGAGAGAGAGTTTAAAACCTTGGCGAGTAGTGAGCTCCCCATTGCTGGAAGTATTCAAGCAAAGATTAAATGGTTACTTGTCATCTAAAAGGATATAGACCAGATTTGAGTTATAGAAAGATCATTGGAAAAGCTTATAAAGATATTGTGCAACAGCTCTTTACTTGCTTCTCATATTTCAGTTCAGTTCAGTTCAGTCTCTCTGACTCTTTGCGACCCCATGAATCACAGCACACCAGGCCTTCCTGTTCATTACCATCTCCCGGAGTTCACTCAGACCCACGTCTATTGAGTCCGTGTTGCCCTCCAGCCATCTCATCCATGGTCATCCCTTTCTCCTCCTGTCCCCAATCCCTCCAGCATCAGAGTCTTTTCCAATGAGTCAACTCTTCGCATGAGGTGGCCAAAGTACTGGAGCTTCAGCTTTAGCATTGTTCCTTCCAAAGAAATCCCAGGGCTGATCTCCTTCAGAATGGACTGGTTGGATCTCCTTGCAGTCCAAGGGACTCTCAAGACACTTCAACACCACAGTTCAAAAGCATCAATTCTTTAGTGCTCAGCCTTCTTCACAGTCCAACTCTCACATCCATACATGACCACAGGAAAAACCATAGCCTTGACCAGACAGATCTTAGTCAGTAAAGTAATGTCTCTGTTTTGAATATACTATCTAGGTTGGTCATAACTTTTCTTCCAAGGAGTAAGCATCTTCTAATTTCATGGCTGCAGTCACCATCTGCAGTGATTTTGGAGCCCCCAAAAATAAAGTCTGACACTGTTTCCCCATCTATTTCCCATGGAGTGATGGGATCAGATGCCGTGATCTTCGTTTTCTGAATATTGAGCTTTAAGCCAACTTTTTCACTTTCCTCTTTCACTTTCATTGTTTGCCAAAAGTTTTAAAAACTGATAATGTCCCTTTAAAGCTGCAGAGAGATTGTTTACTAACTTTAAATGATTTCCAGAAATTAGGGGATATTAATTGTATATGCCCACATTTAAAACTGGCTACTGCAGATTTAAAGCCTTTTGTTTGATTGCTTAAAAAACAATCCTAATCCCAGTTCTAGGAAAAGGTTGACTAGTGAAACAGAGTTAGCTTTTGTTAAAGTGAATGAGGCTCTAATGATCAATTAATTAAGAGTAATATAACCAAAAGATGAGATTAAATTATTACTGCCACAGAACAAGATGTTTGTGACAAAAGTGCCCACTGGTTCCATCTACCAGTGACCTCAAGAAAAATAGTTTTATCTGACCTCAGCTTGGTGGCACAATTAATTTTAAAAGGAATAAAGAGAAGTGTGGAACTTTTGGGAAAAGAAGTAACAAATATAGTAATTCCATCCAATAAGGATCAACTACAAGTCTTTTACAAAATAGTGATGGTTGGCAAGTTGCCCTGATAGATTTCAGGAGTCAAATATTGTTTCATTTGCCCTCAAGTCCCCAGAGTAGTTAAAAGTACGAAAATGTAAATTTGCGGTTTGAAGATACCTATGGAACTTTCCTAACTCTATGTAGTTCCTTCACTCCCCTTTACTCTATGGGGGAGGGACGTGCTATTTCAAATAGGAGTTACTTGGAAAAAGAATTTCTCATTTTCTTAGTTCTCAATAGGTGGTATAATTAACAATACTTCATATATTGATATAAATACATAATATAAATATATGTGCCTAATTACAGTTTGCCTGATTGGGTATGGGTATAAATAAAATATAATAAATGTATACCTACTAGCGTTTTAAATTACTAGGGTTTTAAAGGATTATATATAAGGAACATAAACATGGTTTATACAAATATCAATGTTACAGTAACATCCGGAAGCAACAGCACAAAGGTATAAATGTCTAAACTGGAAGAATCTTGAAACCCTCATGTTAATTCTTAAATGTAGTATTTCTAACTTATGACAAGACAGATTGGTAGGCAGATTTGTGTCTTAAAATAACTGGGGGCATAGTTAAAATTTTATGCTCAAATGATTGCTAGGAAATGTTGCAGGTGAGATGTGATTATTTTTAGTTTATTTGAAATGTCTTAAGGTGAGGAGAGGAGGGTGAGCAAATATTTAAAATTTGGAAAGCCCTAAACCTTTTGATAAAAAATTGTAATTTTCACTTATGTTATCTTTAAAGATATGAAAGGTTGATAAATTGTGTAGTTAACTTGAGCCATAACCTCTGGTGATCATGGGGACCGGTAATTAAGCCTACAAAAAAGAAAAAAATTACAATCTAAGAATTTAAAAAATAAGATCTTGAAGATTTTGTTTAATTGTATCAATTTCTGTATTTTATGTGCATTTAAAAACTGCAGTAAGTTGAATGGGTTAATCTTGTCTAACATAAGTAAATGAGTCTGTAGACTGTAATCTCACCAAACTAAAAAATACAGTACTTGAAATTGTGTTCTTTATGGTTGTAGTGTTGGTAAAGACTAATATGCAGAAATATGAAGGAGTTACACAGTGAAAGAGAAAAAAAAAGGGAGGTGTACCTAATTCTATTTATAGATCTATACTTAATTCATTCATATATAAATTAACATGTATACTATATATGCATATTGGATATATACTGTGTAATTATATACACATAGTAATATATATGTAATATAATGTGTATGTGGCTGATATTAATTGATATAGATTGACGTGCTGTGATAACATGTTATATATACTGTATAATTATATTGTGTGAGAACTGTATTATTACAGAGCATTGGTTTGTGTTGGTTGGTATTAGTTGTGTGCATGTTTATTGCTGCAATATATATTAATTAACATGTTAATCATGAAGATTAATTCAAGTATATTGATGTATATATATTATATGTCAGTGAGTTTATACTTGTTGCCATATATAAATACGTATATAAATACATTATTTAGGTATACCTGTATACCAAAATGAGATAAGGAGGTTATACATTTCTTATTTAAATTTATACAGAGACCTAAACTAAACAGTTGACCTAAATTAACATATCCCTAAATTAAAGTTGTTCAAACACAAATTTAAAAATTTTTTTTAATTAAATTGACAACTGCAGTGCTTCATCATCAGTGTCCAGAACACAAAATGTAAAGCCGTTGGTAAAGTGAAAAGACCTCTTCTCCGGACAATAAAAAAGATCCCGACCCAAAATTAACTCCGGTCGAGGAAGTGTTTGCATTTTTTCCACAGGATGCAGATTCGTCAGTTTGGATCCCAGACAGACTAATTCACCACCAAAGAAAAAGGGACACCTCTGCCGCCGCAGCACGGAACAGCCGTGCACGGGAGCCGCGGGCTGGGCCAGCCTGACTGACTGACGGGACCCAGTGCTGCGCCAGCGTCCGTCTGCAAAGCTATGGGATAGAGACTTGATGGGGAAAGGAGATATATGGGAACTGTATACTGTTTGCTCCGGTTTTTGTCTTCCTTCGCCACTGCTAGACCCGAAGCCATTTCAGCAGAAGGCGGGCGAGGGCCGCAGCTAGCACAGGCAGGAGAGGCAAGATAAACATCAAGATCTCGGTGGGACTGGCAGCTGCTAAGGTGCAAACTCCAACCAGAAGATGACTCTATTTACTCTGTATTGGCTTCTTTATCCTCTCATGCTTTTCTTTTCACCAGTGATTCCAAAAAAAACTGATGTACAAATGGACCTAATGTAGTGTCTTGTGAACAATGTATGTTTACTACGGCAGCAATCATTGACTCAACAAGTGCAAATGCCCAATGTTTTAAAAAATCATATTTTAGGTGTTTGGAACAGCTCAGATATTCGTTTAGACTTAGGGAAACTTCATAATCAGATTCAGACTTTGGAACACTCCTGATTAGATTTTACCGCCACAGGAGAAGCCGATGACTTTTTCCACATTTTCTCTAACTTCATTTCTGGAAAGACTACTCTGTCTATGATTTCGAGTTAGGTGGCTCTCAGTGCCATAATCTTGCTTCTCACATTCATTCCTCCTTGTATTGGCAGGATTCTTCACAGAGCATTTGGAATCTTGCGACCGAACTGCACCTGATTTTTTAAAAAAATAAAAAAGGGGGAGATGCCGGGAGCTAGCGTGAGGAATTCCACCCGTGACAAGGTCATGTGGCATACGTCTGATGGCAAGGCTAATCAGACCTCAGGTTTTCCCCCTGGTATTTCCTGAGCATGTACCCCCAACACAAGAATCTGCCTGCTTTTCCACTCTTCTGATATTCTCTGGAAAAAGTCAACTCAGGGCTTTAGTCTTCTGCATTTGAAAGGGATGTTTCAGTTAAAATCTCCTCTAATAACTCTATAGCTTGCCTAACAGGTTCCCCGGACCTCTTAGAGCTTGTGAATTGTTCACAGACTCCCAACCACGAGAGGCACAGGAAGTTTAATACATCCTAGGAGTGCAGAGGCTTCTGAGGTGTCAAGAGCATTGGAATAAGACTGATTAAGCATTTCATTGTTGAGCCAATACTTGCTGCCAAATTTTCATGTCTTTTACTTGTTGATATAGTTGGTATATAGAAAAAAATGAGTAGCAACATTAGATCTTTGAGTTAAGTACCTTCTTTGTTATAACCCACTGCACCTTTGTTCTATAGAAATGTAACTTTAGTGCTTTAAGGAAATGCAGATTAAAGAAAAACACTTCAGGGGAAACAAGATTAACATTCATTAAGAAAGAGAGTCAAAAAGTGTTAGCAAGCCTTTTGTCCAGAAGATGATGTAAATCACCTAAGACTTGTATATACAACTAGGTATAAAGCCTGGTTTTGATAAGAGTCTGAGCTGCTAATGCTGCATAATTTTGTATTACCCATTGATCTCCATGTACTGTCAAAAGTGTAAAAGGCCTTCCTACGCAATAGAGGCCGGGCCAGTCATTGGAAGGACTGGTTTCCCTCATGTCTCCTCTTTACTCTAATTTCACTCTGAATTCTCATCTGGGGTGTGGGGGCTCGCCAAGTCTACTTACTTGTCCCGGCTTCTAAGATCCGTAAGGGAGAAAGCCCAGGGCGGGGCACTCTCCGATATTCAAACGGCCGCCGGTGGCCTAACATAGACGGTGCAAGTTCCTTGTCTGGAACTTTATTGGCTTTCCACGTAAACCAAGTTAATCAGCCTCTTTTCTCCATTTAATTTTCCTACTTCATTATTCCTTCTTAATCTAATCTTATATTAATTAATAAATAAGTTTTTTTCCTCACCTATCTGTTTCCCCTTCAAATCACCGTGGATCCACTGGGGCTGACCCCTGGCAAGTGATAAATTGGTAGATTGGGATTAATACATGCATACTACTATATATAAATTAGATAACCAATGAGAAGCTGCACACAAGGAACTCAACTCATAATTCTGTAATGGGCTATACGGGAGAATAATCTAAAAAAGAGTAAACATATGTATATGTACAACTGATTCACTTTGCTGTATAATTTAAGTCAATACAACCTTGGAAATCAACTATACTCTAATAAAAATTTTAAAACCTTATCTTTGCCATGTGAGGGTGAATTGCTTAACTCTAAATTGTTAGAAACACTTGTTACACCAAACTTCAGTCATTTCTCTGTTTGTTCTTAGAGCAGATGTGGAACTCTTACAGAGCATAAAAGTGGTCTTGCTACTTTCATACAATCAACACCTAGCACAGAGCCCAGTACCTACCAGTGCTTAATATAGGCTTATCGAATAAAAGTTAAAATGAACAAACAAAAATCTCTGTTGTCATCCTCCCCCATCGACATAATTAGTTTGGACGAAATATTGATTTGGGATGAACAGAATTTAGGTTTGAATTCTAAAGACAGGAAGAGTCAAACAGCAGACTTAAATTATACCATACATGAGAATCATCTGGGCCTGGGGGATATGAAAATGTCTATTCTGATTCAGGAGATATAAGGGCCGCCTGAGGTGCTGCATTTCTAGCAGACTCCAAGGTAATGCAGTAATTGATCAGACCATTACATTTTGTGTAGCGAGTAATTAAACCATCTAGCCATCTAAATAATAATGAGTTAGTTGAAACATTTTCTGTATATAAAACCAATTCCAGCAATTGTATGCTTTGAAGAATATTGTTTTTTTCTTATGGTTAGTTTCTAAATTATTTTATTAACAAAAGATACATAGCTAAGCACCTGCAGATATGGATGAAGGAGGTATGGCTAGATTTGAATTTTATGGAAAGCACCAGACCCTGCATTTTGAACCACCTGAACCACTTGTATGTCTGCTGTATTCATGAAGTTACAGGGTAAAGCTGCCCATTTTCCAAAATGAAATAGTCAGGGAATGAGCCGACCTTTTAACAGTTGAAAATGCTGCAGTAGGTCATGATCTGGGCTTCGTTTATGAATTCTATAAAAATAATTCAGTGCAGGTAACAGAGACTGCTTGTCTGTTTATTCTAAATAAAGTGATAGGATAGAAAATGTAAATAGGTTTCTTTTTTTGAGATTATAGTTTAGCTTGAGCAATCCCCTCTTTGAAATGTGAACAGCTATTTAGAGCAAATCAGTCTGTTTCAGAGACATCTATCTATTCATCTTAATCACTATGAAACTCACATTTGAGTCAACACTCCATTTAATAATACCACAACATAATTAGACGTTCATCTTGTGACCAGACATGTAAATATATAGATAACATTTTGAAATATAATGAAATTTATTTTGGTGAAGCAAAACGGTCTAAAGTTTAAGGGAAATTGAGATGACTATAAGCTGTCATTTAGTAAAGGAAAACTGGCTTGCTTTTCTTTAGTACAGAGACAGACATACTTAAGCCTTCATTTGAAACTCAGTCACAGGGGTCTTCATTTGTTATTTAAGGCAACTGGAAGCCATTCAATTCACCGCACTTTGCTGAGAAACCAGTTCTCCATTGAACATTTCTAGAAGTTCTTACATTGCCTATTTTTACACACAAAAGTGAAAACAAATGTTGGTTTTTCTCCAAAGAGTATCTCATTAAACATTAGTACTTCGGACATGCCTAATGAGGATGTATTTATGTAAATTTAATATAACAAATACAAAAACTTTTTAAAATTAAATACATGTGTTTATTTGTATAGGACAGAAGAAGCAAAATCTAATGTTCATGTACTTATGCAAAAACCTATGCTATTCCAAGGGAAAAACAGATAAGCACTGCTAAAACCAAAGTATATTTTGGCATACATCAAATGGAATGTCTAAATGCCAGCTGAAAAATGAAATTCTCACAGAGAAGGCTGATCATAGGTATCTTCATGTGCTTGCATTTAATAAAAATTGAGTATGTGAAATGTGGGAGCCATAGTTAAGTATGTAAGAAAATAAAAGTCTGAATACATTCTCTGCAAATTTACACAAATGTTGATATTTGATTATGAATAGGGCTACAAGAAGTTTTATTTTTCCATGGAATCCACCAATGATTTAGCCCATGTTTCTCCAAAGTAGAGTGCTCGCCTGGTATAACACACTAACTGGACAGCCATTAAGTTTTGACATTTAACTAATGAGAGGTGTTGCAAATACTATTTATTTTAACTAATCATAACTGATGTATTGAATCTGGGTTATTTTGGAAAATAATATGGAATCTGGAAAAATGTTCAAAAGTCCATAGATAAATTTATATTATTTTATATCTATAGTCCATTGCATTAGAATTATTTTTCTTCTTTCCAAATTATCAAATCAAAGTGCAAATAAAAAAATGAGAAATTTCATTTTTTTTTTCTAAACACCAAAAACACTGTAAGTCTCCAAATGAAGTCATTGGTTTTTCTAGCTGGGAAGTAACCTGCTTTTCCTCATATAGGTGGGGGAAAGGGATTGATTGAGGAAATACTTGAGTGGTAAATTATTAACAGATTTAACTAATATACACGGCTTCCAAAATGAGGCAAAATTTTGTGCAGTCATGTATAGAAAAAAGTTATTTGCACTCTCCATTTGCATTTTAATAGTTAGATCATACATTCAATGAAACTTCATGAAACAACTTCTGAGGAACTAAGGGAAAAATGAAGAGAATGCATTGTTGGTATTTAGGACACAAAAATAGTCCCAGATTCACTTCACTCATAAGAACTCTTTGAAATCTAGTCACTACAAAGTATAAGCAGGGCAGGGTTAATCTGTGAGTGAATCTAAAAACGTGCTCAGGATCAGGCGTGACATGTTTTGTGCACGGTCAGGGAACGTGCATGCAGAGACCCGGTAGAAAGAGTGAGCGCCAGGTAATGGTGACTGTGGACAGGAGCCACAGCCCGTCACTGCAAAGAAAACGAATGACCAGGGTGAACTGGGAGTGTGGGCAGCTAAGTGGCTTTTGAAATTCAGTGTAGGGAAATGAAAGCTAACAAAGCTGGGACCATAAGAAAAACACAAAAGAGGAACACCTTCAATGGTTAATATCACCAATTTTTCAAAGCAGATGATGCAGAAATTAAATTAATATGTGCAGTGTGGTTTCCCGGGGCACTTGTTCTCAAGTTTTCACTTTTCTGTGGATACCCTGAGCATTTTCTGAATTGGGTTGTTGTTGTTTAGTCACTCGACTCTTTTGTAGCCCCATAGACTGTAGCCTGCAGGGCTCCTCTGTCCATGGAATTTCCCCGGCAAGAATTCTGGAGTGGCTTGCCATTTCCTTTTCCAGGAATCAAATCCGTGTTTCCTGCATTGACAGATGGATTTTTACCACTGAGCCACTGAAGTCCTTCCAGATTGGAGTATTATATTAAAATTTCAGTGGAGAATGTTTCCAGTTAAAAGGGATAAAATAGGAATATTGGAGCAAATTAAAGGTATGCTATAATCAGATGGCACAGATGTACATAAATATGTCAAGAAACAATTTGTAAGCCCATGCTTGCAAGAGACTTTAATGGAGGGACAGAAATGTCAGGACTGTGGATACAAAACCAATTAGAACATTGATTTACCTGTGCATGTGGTTTACCCAAATTGATTAATGCAGTTAATGAGTGATTTAAATTTATTTCATCTTTTTTGCTGATTGAATATTTGATGTAATAACATTAAGCATTTTTCTCCATTTTAAAAAGCTGGTCATTGGCTCAAAATGAATTAAGTAAATATTTTAAAACTATTTTAGGTAAGGTGAATAAGAGAATTTATGAACAAATTCAGACTATCATCTTTACTGTTAAAAAAATAAAAATAATCAGCAAAACAGTAATAGCCACAGATGTAGACAACAAACTTATGGCTACTGGGGGGAAGGGCAGAAGGCATAAATTGGGAGATTGGGATTGACACACACACTCTGCTTTATATAAAATATATAACTAGTGAGTACTTGCTGCACTGCACAGAGGACTCTTCTCCGGACTCTGAAATTACCTATATGGGAAAAGAATCTAAAAAAGAGTGGATAAATGTATGTTCTTAGTCTCTCAGTTGTGTCCAAGTCTTTGCAACCCCATGGACTGTAGCCCTCCAGGCTGTTCTATTCATGGGGATTCTCCAGGCAAAAATACTGGAGTGGGTTACCATGCCCCTTTCCAGGGGATCTTCCCAACCAAGAGATCAAACTCAGGTCTCCCACATTGCAGGCAGAGTCTTTACCATCTGAGTTACAAGGGAAGACTGGATAAACGTATAACTAATTCACTTTGCTGTACACCTGAAGCTGAAACAACATTATAAGTCTATTAAACCCAAATATATATATTTTTAAAGTGGAAGGGCAAGATAGTACTTTGACAGAAGAAATACTTCTGTAATGTACTCATTTATTAAACTGAAAATAAAATATAAAGGTGGCTACATATCCAGACTTAACATGTCATTTTTCTGAGTTGTTGCATATTTAGGTACTTACCGGGGATCACAATTTAGTTATCATATTAGTTACGTCTAAGTGATTATTTACTCTTTATCAAGCAAAGTATAGTGATTTACAAAATTATGGCAGTTTTCAGTGTCCAGTACAGTGATTCAGTATTTTTTATAGATTACGTAGATGTTCTTTTAACAATTAAAGCCAGAGTAACACAGGAACAAAATCAAAGTCACATGAAAGACAGGATGACTTCATAGCAAGATTCCCACGTGTCTCTCCCAACAGGGTATAACAACTCTGTAACTAAGCAGAAACAGCAAACGCATCCTCATCTTCAATGACACTCTAGATCCTGGAGTTGTCATCCTCAAAACAGTTGGTCAAAGTAGCAAAAGAGTGCTCTGTAGTCTTTATAATCAGTTATTAAACTTATTTTTGTGTTCAGTAATCATGCTTCAAGGCTTAGAGTAGATGTGTTTGTATGAATTACTTTGATTATATGCAAGAAGTACAGTCTGTAAATTTGCATTTAAAAAACAATATAATCTAAATTTTAATAAAGTACATTAAGATATTCAATACAGTACATATGAAAGGTAAGTAAAACCATATTTCAATTCAGTTCAGTTCAGTCACTCAGTCGTGTCCGACTCTTGGTGACCCCATGAATTACAGCACGCCAGGGCTCCCTGTCCACCACCAATTTCAGGAGTTCACTCAAACTCATGTCCATCCAACTGGTGATGCCATCCAGCCATCTCATCCTCTGTCATCCCCTTCTCCTCCCGCCCTCAATCCCTCCCAGCATCAGAGTCTTTTCCAATGAGTCAACTCTTCACATGAAGTAGACAAAGTACTAGAGTTTCAGCTTTATCATCATTCCTTCCAAAGAACACCCAGGACTGATCTCCTTTAGGATGGACTGGTTGGATCTCTTTGCAGTCCAAGGGACTCTCAGGAGTCTTCAACATCACAGTTCAAAAGCATTAGTTCTTTGGCGCTCAGCTTTCTTCACAGTCCAACTCTCCCATCCATACATGACCACTGGAAAAACCATAGCCTTGACTAGACAACCATTTGTTTTCAAAGTAATGTCTCTGCTTTTGAGTATGCTGTCTAGGTTTGTCATAACTTTCCTTCCAAGGAGCAAGTGTCTTTTAATTTCATGGCTGT
>SJYC01042551.1:0-10383 GCA_006408675.1 Madoqua kirkii
TATTCTTGTCAAAATTGTTAACCATAATTTTATTGTGAGAAAATATCAGACTAACCCAAACTGGGAGACATTCTGTAAAATAAAAGCTATTATAATCCAAATGACAAGATGATAAAAGGAAACAAAAAAAGGGGGAGTAAAACTACTCCAGATTTAAGTTTACTTAAAAAAGCAATGAAATCAGTGCAATGAGAGGTCCCCAATTCAATCCTGAATCAAGATATAGATATAGATATAGATATAGGTAGATACAGATAGATATAGTGAAAAAATTATAATTATAAATGAGGCCTGTAGACTAGCTGGTGGTATTTTCCAATTCAAATACAATGTTAATACTCATTTTGAGGAGTATTATAAAATACATTAAGAAATAAGTTGCAAATGCTGTGGGGCAGATTATTAAAAACATTTGGGACAAACAGAAAGAAGAGACAGAGTGAAAAAGTATCGTACAGTTATAAAGTATGCACATTTATGGAATTTGTTCTGACTTTAGATCTTTGGCAGAAAAGTGTGTAAAATGAGTCTTAATCATCTCTAGTGCCAGAAAATAAGGATGTGCTTTAAAAAAAACGAAATGCAATAATAACAGCAACTGTTACAGTTGTTGTTGCGTCTAAGTCGCTTCAGTCGTGTCCGACTCTGAGTGACCCCATAGTGGCAGCCCACCAGGCTCCTCTGTCCATGGAATACTCAGGCAAGAACACCGGAGTGGGCTGTCATTTCCTTCTCCAGTAACAGCAACTACTGGTGAATATATCAAGAATTTCCTGACATACAACAAATGCAGCCAATGACAAAGGCTTTCAGTGATGAAAGCTGAAAAACCTTGAACAATAAATTGTACTGGATTAAACCCAAATTTTAAGGGGAAGATCCATAAATCGACACTGATATAAATAAATAAGAAATAAATTATTTGTATGAAGAGATAAATCTCCTTTGCCCCCCAAAAATCTATAAAGGATAAATCCCCAATTCCTAAGTGTGGACTGTGCCTAGTGGATTCGTTTCAAAGAATGAAATATAGAAAGAGGGTGAAAAAAGAGCATCTTTATCTTTGAGAATTCTGACAAGTTCTACCTCACCCAGGTGATAAGTTTAATATCAGCTGTTGATAGTATGTGCCCTTGATATTATATGATGAAAATGACACTTTACCTCTTTGGTCTTCTTCCCCAGAACACATTGCTCCAGGTTAATAGTGAGAAAAGTATCAGATAAATCCCAGTAGAGAGACATTCTATAAAATAACCTGCCCATTAATCCTCAACTGTGTCAGGATCATCAAAGCAAAAAATGTTCGGTTATTTGTCACAGCCACGAGGAGCTTAGGGAGACAAGGCAACTAGATATTATATATTTTCATAGATGGAATCCTGGAAAAAGCATGCTAGGTAAAAATCTAAATCCTTTGAATTAAGGACAGACTCTGCTTATTAACAATGTATAAATATTAATTCATGAACTGTAACAATGTATCATAATAAGTTGGTAATGCTAGAGGAAATTAGCTGCCAGACATATGAGGTTCTACTCTCTTACCAACTTTTCTGTTACCTAAAACTGGTCTAAAAACAAAATGCATCTTACAAGTAAATACATAAATATATATACCAGTTTGTTTGTGCTACAACTTTTATGTAGGTCTAAAATTATTTTAAAGAAAAGATGAAAAATAGAATGATTTATCGTCAGAGAGAAAATGATCTGCTGGATGATTTGAAGGCTCAGCACTCAGAAGCACACACTCCAATCTCACCTTTGAAAGCAATTTTATTTTTAGCTCTTAATTAGCTATAACCAATTAGTATCTAAGTATTTTAAGTCACTCATTTGTGAAATGGAGGTATTATCTTCCTTACCTGTGTGCCAGACTGACATAAAGTTGAAACAAGATATAAAAGTGTTATGTGCACTAGAATAATTTTAAAAAGTGTTTTAAAAGTCAAATGGGTGTGTTAGTCACTCAGTCACGCCAGACTCTTGGTGACCTCACAGACGGTAGCCAAGCAGGCTCCTCTGTCCATGGAACTCTCCAGTCAAGGTTACTGGAGTGGGCTGCCCTTCCCCTCTCCTGGGCATGTTCCCTGCCCAGGAGTCAGACCTGGGTCTCCTGCATTGCAGGCAGATTCTTTACCATCTGAGTCACCAAGGCCCACACAAGGAAAATAGAAACACCCAAATTAAAATGTACACTTTTAGGAAATGTTGATTTTCATTATTGTAATATTTTCTGTTAAATTGCTTAACAGACATTAATATATTTCTTAACCTAATGCCTTAAACAAAAATCAGGATAGAGCTTGATTTAGGCTGCTTTCTCCCTTCATTTCTCGGTGAGGCAACGTTTTCTTCTTTGTTCACATGGTACATATTTAATAACTGGTTTCCTAAATAGACTTTAATTTTTGAGTGCAAATCAAACTTAATCTGTGCTATTTCTAGATTTGGTCACATCTTTAACCTGGATTTTGAGAACTACCTGGATTTTGAAATTACCTTTAGCAGGGTAATTTCTTCTTTCATGGCTTATCTGTTTTCAGCTTAGCTCCACTGTGAACTATTCTTTGATAAAAAAATTTATGTTTAAATGCAATTTTACCAGTGTTAAACAAATTAAACTAAAATTCAATTGGGTGGTACAAAAAATTATTATAAGTTAAACTTTTAAATAATGAATATTGCCACTCAGAGTTGTACAACTGTGATTTTAGGATACCAGATTATAGCTTTTGTAGAAATATCTACATAGTTGAAATAGATGATAGTGAGTGGATAGAACTGATACACTGAGAAGTAAATGCCATATATTTGGGGGTAAAGGCAATTCTGCTCACAAGAGAAAGTTTATATTTTAATCTTAAAAACACTGAAATTACAAAACTGAATATTGGTCTAAATGTTCACCAGTAAAAGAGTGTTAATTAATATCATATTAATTTTTATAAGTTGAGTTAGATAACCTTTAAAACATATTCATAAGTGTATACAAAGTTATAAAACCTTGTATAAGTTGAGTTAGACAGCCTTAAAACATATTCACAAGTATATCCAAGGTTTTTAAAGATATGTTACATGAAAAATACATACTGTGTTTAATGTACTGCCATTTATAAAAATATGTCTTTAAGGATATATACAACTGTGTGTGTGTGTGTGTGTGTGTGTGTGTGTATTCACTGAACGTAACTAGGCAATGAAGTTGGTAGAAAAAATAGTTTTTCACTTTTAACAATGAGATTATAAGAGGTTTTAGCCTACAATATGGCAGAGTATAATATTACTTCATCTTTTCTTACAAAAACACAAAGACTACTACTAACTGATGAACAATCATCAGCCAAAAAAAAAAAATATTGGAAAGTGCCAAGAAAGATAGCCTACATCCAAAGACAAACAAGATGGTAAGAGGGGTGCAATCAGGATAAAATTAAATCCTACATCCAATGGATGGGAGAGCCGCAAACTGGAAAATGAGTATATCATAGCAGCTCTCCCCCAGGAGTAAATATCCTAAGCCCCATGTCAGACTTCCCAACCTCGGGAGCTCTGGCAATGGAGGAGGCGCCCCAGGAGAATCTGGCTTTAAAGGCCAGCAAGGTCTCATCACAGGAAGTCTGCAGGATTGGGGGAAAGAGAAACTCCCTTCTGGTACGGTATACAGAAGGTTTCACACACACTAGGCTCCAGGGGGGAAAGCAGTGACCTAGGAGATAGGGGCAGAACTATTTGCTAACCTGCTCATCTCAGAGGGTCTTCCGTGGGGGGTGAGAGGCAGGAGGGACAAAGCCACCGGCAGCGGCATCTCTGATGAGACCTCATTGGCTGGAGCCTCCCTCAGTTCAGTTCAGTTCAGTTCAGTCACCCAGCTATGTCTGACACTTTGTGACACCATGAATCACATCACGCCAGGCCTCCCTGTCCATCACCATCTCCCAGAGTTCACTCAGACACACGTCCTTTGAGTCAGTGATGCCATCCAGCCATCTCACCCTCTGGCGTCCCCTTCTCCTCCTGCCCCCAATCCTTCCCAGCATCAGAGTCTTTTCCAGTGAGTCAGTTCTTCTCATGAGGTGGCCAAAGTACTAGAGTTTCAGCTTTAGCATCATTCCTTCCAAAGAAATCCCAGGACTGATCTCCTTCAGAATGGACTGGTCGGATCTCCTTGCAGTCCAAGGGACTCTCAAGAATCTTTTCCAACACCACAGTTCAAAAGCATCAATTTTCAAAAGCATAATAACATTTTAATTTTTTTTCAGTATTTTTCAAAGCATAGTAATATGGTAGTAGAGAAAAACTTTGGTCATATGATGATTAAACAAGTTAGAAACCTACTGCAAAATTTTCCTTCAAGTATATATTTTAGAAACACAAGACTTTCACTCATGATGCTTAAAATGTGAATTCATGCATATAGAATAATAGAAGAGATGTGGAATGCTAATTTGATTCTTTTTAAAAAATACATATCTTATTTGGCTCTATTCAGAATTTAGTCAAGAAACTGATAGATTCTTTTTGTTCTTAGAAAGAGAAATGTAACCATAATATATATAGATTACTGCTTGAGTTCTGCACTAATTTCCATGATGATATGGCCCTTAATTAACTGTTGGAATAATTTTAGATTTTTAGAACAGTTGTAAAAATAATAGTGTGAATTAAATAATAGTGTTGGGTGAAGAATAAACATTTTATTTCACATATAGAAAATACTTAAATACTTACTGCAATACTTCTCAAACAATGAAAGTAAAGTAAAACTGAAAGTCGCTCAGTCATGTCTGACTCTGCGGCACCCCACGGGCTATACAGTCCACGAAATTCTCCAGGGCAGAATGCTGGATCTGGTGGCCTTTCCCTTCTCCAGGGGATCTCCCCAACCCAGGGATCGAACCCAGGTCTCCCACGTTGCAGGCGGATTCTTTACCAGCTGAGCCACAAAGGAAGCCTCCAAAAGAAATGTATCCAGTCAAAAACTTTTAGTGAGTGCTTCAGAATACAATGTTAAGTCAGGAAAGCACCGATTTCTGTTCACAACTCAAACTAGGCAAGGTAAGAAAACTGGAAAATAAAGGATGAGAAATCCCAGGAAATACATGAAGCATTATAATATTTTTAAAAATGCTACATATTCTTGCACACTAGGGGAAAAAAAATTAACTGAATGAGCTTCCAGCTTTTGTTTAAACTCTGGAGACCATGAATATGCTCTAGTGCAATTTCGCTTTAACTTTCAAGAAAGTAAATGAGAGACTATGGGTGGGTGTGGGTGTGTGTGTGTGTGTGTGTGTGTGCGCGCGCGTGTGTGTGTCTGTGATATCCTTTGTATGTTATGGGTATTCTCCCATGCCAAAGAAGCTACAGTATTTTTAACACCAGCCCTCTGAAAATGACAAATTATCTAAATTTGATATTAATTATAATAAGCTTGAAAATTATCCTTGCAAATATGAGCTACAAAGTAAAGTGTACTACTTATAAGACCAAATACAAGTGGGGGGAAAAAAACGCATATTAACTTAAATAATCACAGTAGGCAAGGCAGAAAGGTTTAGCTAAAAGAGCCCAAAGAAGTATTTGATGATTCAAGAAGGGAGAAATGCTAGCGAAAATGCTGATAGTGAAAACAGTACTGATAATTGACATCAGGTTGCTTTAACTAATATGCTTTCCAGTCACTATCTAGAAATCTAAAATCCCCAGAAGTTATTGATGAAAATTATCCCTATGAAAATATGTGTGTGTGTGTGTGTGTGTGTGTGTGTGTGTGTGTTAGTCACTCAGTTGTGTCCAATTCTTTATGACCCCATGGGTTATAGCCCCTCTTGTATCCTTGGAATTCTCCAGGCAAGAATACTGGGGTGGGTAGCCTAGTGTAATATAGACTTAACTTAATTTCAACAGGCTATACAGACATCTAAAACCCCAGAATTATTTTCTTCAAACAATTTTGTGTTTAGAGAAGTAGAGGTAAAAATGTGTAGTATTTTCAAAAATTCTTAAAAGAGTATCATGATTGTGCTAAATTGCATTTTCTTAATTTAGAAGAAAATTACACAATTGCATTTGCAATCTAGTAATAATCTTGGGATTACTGGCCCATCAGCTAAGCCATTTACATAAGGAAGACAGAAATTCATTACTTTTAAAAATTAGTTGCAATGAATAAGCCAGCAAGGTACAAGCCCTTTATTGAATAGATTTCAACAAGACTTTTGAAACTGCAAAACCAAGATGTGATAATCTAATGTGTTTCAGGAAACGCTATTAAATACCATTTAGGGTTTCAGATGTCCTAAATTATAGACCAATTACTTTTCACATTGATTTTTATCTTTTAATTTCTTACCCTTCTCTGTTAATGTTCTTTAAGGTCTCATAAATGAAAAAAATTAAAAAAACTCATTCTAGCATACACTGTGGTGTCTACTGAAATCAGAGAAATAAATTCCATTGCACACTATAAACATAAATATAATTCCTTTCTTTAAAACACACAATTAATTTTAAATAAAAGCTAGATATCCCTAAGTAAAAATAATATTCCACCTGAAAAATGTGATATTCCTTCTGACATAGTTTGTGTTTCTGAGTATCACTAGAATGAAAGGAAATTATATTTTAAGGTCTTTCTTTGAAAAATGCTAACCATAATTAAGTTCTGGACATAGTCTCTTTTCGCATAGTGCACAGTTCTTTTAATTAGATTTAAACCATCTTTTTTTTCTTAACTATAACCACTTGAATGCAACACAAATTATAGCAATTTAGATATCACTTTCAACCTCTTAAAAAGATTTAATGCATTTCTTTGCATTTCATTTAGCCAATATGGTAAGCAACTTTTGCACTTTTCTCTAAGCTTCATTAGAGATTTTTTTAAATGTTTTTAATATTCTGACAGAATAATAAAATAATATCATACATATTTATACGCATATAAAATGGAAGTCACTCTGAATGGTTCTTAACATCTTGTAAAACCTCTCTGGTTGACTCTTTGTGACTTGAGTTACACTAAAGAGTTTATTTTTAATTATCATACAAGATTACTTTTTCTCATTCATATAAATATACCCATCTTAATTAAACTAATAATCAGACTAGAGATTTTTCTATGTTTAATTTTTCCAATCTGCAACAGAAAGTTAAATGATAGACAATCAAAAGCTAAATATAACAGTAAAACACACATAAAATTTGCTTTTACTTCATATACATAACTAGAAATTAAAAATGGAATTAAGGTAGACACATAACAGATGCTGCTTTCAGACTCAGATATAAAATTGCTTCAGGAATTTCTCTAGTCTTGTGATTTGCCACTAATTTTTAAATTAATTAATTTGCAATTTGTCAGTAAATTAAATTAAAAGAGCACCATATAGGTTTTTAGTCATGTATAGCAGCTTAGTCATTATGACACTCTGTGAACCCATGGACCATAGCCTGCCAGGCTTCTCTGTCCATGAAATTCACAGACAAGAATAACGGAACAGGTAGCCATTCTCTTCTTCAGGGAATTTTCCCAACCCAAGGATCAAACCCGGGTCTCCTGCATTGCAAGCAGAGTCCTTACCATCTGCCCCTCCAGAGAAGCCTGATACAGCTTTTTCACCAGAGTACCTGCACCCTGGGGATTACTTGAAGCATTTCCAGCGGATTTGGGGGTGTTTAATTGTGGGGCCCTAAATGAGAAACCTTAAAAACAAGAGGGCTAACTTTGCCGTCGAAAACCTAAGATGGCGCCTGGAGGAAGAGATGGGGGCGTGGTCTGTGTTGTTTGTCAAAGGTTTTGATTGGCTCTCTTGATTATACAGCTTTTTCACCAGAGTACCTGCACCCTGGGGATTACTTGAAGCATTTCCAGCGGATTTGGGGGTGTTTAATTGTGGGGCCCTAAATGAGAAACCTTAAAAACAAGAGGGCTAACTTTGCCGTCGAAAACCTAAGATGGCGCCTGGAGGAAGAGATGGGGGCGTGGTCTGTGTTGTTTGTCAAAGGTTTTGATTGGCTCTCTTGATTTCCCTGCACGTAGACAGTGCGTGATCTCCATAGACTCCTGTTATAATGAAGCCACATGATGATTTGACCTTTAACGTGATTGGTGCAACTATGGAAAGTCCCTCCTAAACCCCTCCTGCTTGTCTATATAAGCTGGGAGTTTGCAGCAATAAAGCGGAACTGCTTTGAGGGAACCCGTGTCGTGTATGATTGTCTTCTTCTCACAGGGGGCTGGCAGACAGCAGGCTCACCTCTCCTCGGGGCTCACCTCTCCTCGGGGCTCCTCGGCTTTGCGGAGGTAAGTTCCACTGCCTCTACTCTTTCTGCGGAGCGCCCCCGCACTTAATCATTTAAAAGTGTTCAATGCTCAAGTAACTAACTTCCGTATAAACTCTTCCTGTAACTGATCTGCCTGAGGGTGTGCCTTCAAGGCATGCTTCAAATCGGTCTCACCTGTCTCTCATTTCCTTCCTCCTCTTGAAAAAAGAAAGCCATGACCCTCATCAAACCTGAACCTTGGCCCAATGCCTCTCTTCAAAGTGTAAAACCCCTTGGAGCACCAAAGAGACAGTGTTAAATGAGTGTCCTGGGGGACGCCCCTCCTTAAGGATAAGGACCCCAGAAGTGAAGTGAGTCTTCAGTCACGTTCAACACTTTGCTACTCCGTGGTCTGTACAGTCCATGGGATTCTCCAGGACAGAATACTGGAGTGGGGTGCCTTTCCCGTCTTCAGGGCATCTTTCCAACCAGGAGCCTGAACCCCGGTCTCCCGCAATGCAAGCGGATTCTTTACCAGCTGAGCCACAGGCAAGCCCCTGCAGCCGGGAAAGTGATTACTTGGTTGCAAATCCCAGCGCTGACATTTTGTCATGCCTTAATTTGACCATCTTCAAAATGGAGATAACAGTACTTATTTCAGAAGGCTGATATAAAATTTAAGAGTCTGAATAATGTTACAAGTGTTTAAAACGTGCCTAATATGTGATGAATTCTTTAAAAGTGTTTGTTAAAATAATAAAGGCACCATAAGCACTCCTCAAGTCTCTGATGTCTTGTATTTTGTCCACATTTCTGAGTCTCTTTCTAAGCAGAAGGAAGCATAAGCATTAGAAACAAGAGGCTAGATCAATTGCTTAACCATCTCCACTCTTCCATTCTCTGACTGTTTACAAGGGACATAGGCTCTTGAGGGCTTCCCTGATAGGTCAGTTGGTAAAGAATCTGCCTGCAATGCAGGAGACCCTGGTTCAATTCCTGGGTCAGGAAGATTCACTGGAGATGGGACAGGCTACCCACTCCGGTATTCTGGCCTGGAGAACCCCATGGAATGTAGCGTCCATGGGGTCGCAAAGAGTCAGACACGACTTGGTGACTCCCACTTTCACATTTCACTTGAGGCTCTTGAGGGAAAGATCAAGGGAAACAATGATACCATCAAATTCTTTATTAAAACACTTTGGACATTAAAGCTACTCCCCACCCCTCACACACACACACCTGTTTAGTTATCTTTTGAAATCTCAGAAGTCATCTCTAGGAAATATTATTTTATGGAAAGGACGTCCTTCTTTAACAGCCAAAACTACAGGTGAATGAAGCCAATTCTGTAAAGACAGATATTTTCTAGGACTATCAAACATTTAAAAATTCACAGAATATAAAAATGAATAAATTTTTCCATTATTCTTCCAGACTTAATTTGAAAAAATAAGAAAAAAGGAGATAGAGATGGTAGAGACAGGGAGGGATACAGGTGGGATGTCCCAGGTCACTCAGTGGAAAAGAATCCGCCTACAAACACGAGATACAGGAGACAAAGTTTCAGTCCTTGGGCTGGGAAGATCTCCTGCAGGAGGAAATGGCAACCTCTCCAGTATTCTTGCTTGGGGAATCCAGTGGAGAGAGGAGCCTAGGGTTACAGTCCATAGGGTGACAAAGACTCGGACACGACTGAGCACAGATGCGCAGAGAATATAAGTACTGATGAGTTTAGAACTTATTTTGTCAAACCTGTTCAATAAATATTTACTCAAATTCATATCAATCCACATCAGATTTCATCCTTTAAAATCTTGATTTAATGTAAATTTATTTATTTTAATTGGAAATTACTTTACAATATTGTATTGGTTTTGCCATATATCAACATGAATCCGCCACAGGTATACACGTGTTCCCCATCCTGAACCCCCCTCCTGCCTCCCTCTGTGTACCATCCCTCTGGATCATCCCAGTGCACCAGCCCCAAGCATCCAGTATCTTTCATCAAACCTGGACTGGCGATTCATTTCATATATGATATTATATGTTTACATGCCATTCTCCCAAATCATCCTACCCTCTCCCTCTCCCACAAAGTCCAAAAGACTG
>SJYC01042557.1:0-22170 GCA_006408675.1 Madoqua kirkii
GGCTTTGTATGTTTATCTTGACCTAAGGATGGAACTCTGCATTCCTAATAATGCTACTAAGAAATCTGGTCATTCTTATCCCCCAACAATAGCAGGGGGATAAATAGAAAAATATGTACTCAGTACAATGAATCTTCCCTGATACAGGCTTCCCTGATAGCTCAGTTGGTAAAGAATCTGCCTGCATGCAGGAGACCCCTCTTTGATTCCTGGGTTGGGAAGATCCGCTGGAGAAAGGATGGGCTATCCCCTCCAGTATTCTTGAGTTTCCAGCTGGGAAAGAGTCCACCTGCAATCAGGGAGATCCGGGTTGGACCCCTGGGTCGAGAAGATCCCCGTGGAGAATAGAAAAGCCTACCCGCTCCTGTAATCTGACCTGGAGAATTCCATGGAGTGCCACAGAGTCAGACACAGCTGAGTGACTCTCATTTTCACTTTCAATACAGTGACAAAAAAAAAAATAAATGATCTTGGGGGAAATTGATCACCAAAAATTTGGGAAATTGAGGTTAATGGAGGCAAAAAAATGACATAAAATTTAGCAAAGCTAAAACCATAGACAGTGGAAAGAAAGAAGTGGGTAAATTCAATGAAAACCTTAAATTAAGGTCAATAAACCCTACAGTGAAAAGACTAAAATGAAAAAGGACTCTCTTCAGATAGAACTTGTGAATATACTCCGAAATACATGATGCCTAGACAAGAGATTGAATAATCTCCAAACATGGGAGAAATAAGGGGAGACTTAAAGTTGCTTTGGAAGGGAACACTTAAACCAAAAACAAGACAGAAATTAGATAGATGGAAGAGCGGCATTCCTTTCTCCGATGAAACATCAATACCATACAGAGACAGAACCAGAGATCATCAATCATAAATATGTACAATATACCCTTAACATATGGAAATTAAGGTTATATTTAATCAGTTTAGGAAAATCTGGCTCTGTTTTATCTATAATTTATAGATAGATGTATACTATATATATATTAAATATGCAATATTATGTGTATTATGTATTTTATATATATATATCCTAATTTTAAGAATGTTATTTTCAGTGCATTTCCAGTGGGGGAGAAAATAATTGTTGGTAACAGTAAGTATTGTCTGCTTCTGAAATCTCTGAAAAGATGGTGGTCTTATCATTTGCTCACTGTCCTGGTTGCCAGGCAGGATTCTTTCATTACCTAATAGATGTTTCTTATGGAAAACTTTAGTTATCTAACAAATTAAGAGAAAGATAGTTCTAAATTACCTAATTATCAGTAGGTAGAGAAAAGAGAAATTTTGAGTCTTCCCAGATGCAAGAATATCAAATTTGCATCTCAGTAGTTAGTAAGTCAAAGGGGAAACAGCTCAAATCTATTTTGTAAGCATATAGTTTTATTTTAAATCTTATTGTAAACAGTGGTTAATAAAGCCCACCGTTTCCCAAATTAGGTAGTACGTGTATTTCTTGAAATAAAAAAATCAAATAGAACTCTAAGAATATATTTCTGAGACTATATGAAATGCAGATTCCATATACTTTAGTTGGACACAAGCCAATTTCTAAGATATCGAACCTTTAAGCAACTTTTATTTAAAAAAATCTCAGGACTGCAATACAAATAAATATAAAGCAATCTAAACATTTATTCTACTATCATTTTGTCATCACTATAGGAAAATATATACTGTGATATTCATATATGTAAATGCATTCATTATATTTATTATGCAATTCATAGACTTCACCGTATATTTTCTGTGTTAGTTTCGGGGGTTCTGAGCTGGTCTGACCTTATTTTTCCACAAGGCTCTGCTCTCATTCAGTTGATCAGCAATGCTAGTGCGTCATAAAGACGGGCTCAGAACCGGAAGTTATTTCGGCAGTGTGATTCCTGAAGGCCGGTCAGCCCTCTCTCCTGGAGACCTCTCTTCAGCATCACTTCAAAGGCAAAATGATCCAAGTATATAATAACAGTGACAAATTAGTCACAAGAGAATGTGAACGAGACTTTCTCTTGACTATTCACCTGCCAGTCTACTGTTTTGCTATTTTCTTATTCTTTATTCTTTTGATTTCTCCTTCATCCTATACATATATTACCCTTGAGGAAACAGAAATGATTTTAAATAAATGGATTTGGTGATCTGAATTAGGTCAGATTTGCATTTTATATAACACTGTGGTGTAATCTCTAGAATAGAATATAAGAAATCAGATTTGTTTCCTTTAGTGAATTTACAAATCATTAGCACTGCTATTTCTTCCCTGGTAGCTACTGCAGAAACCTCACATATGCAGAGCTAGCAGATCAATCTGAAAAATACCGAATATGACAAGAAACTTTGAAACATAAGACATTCTTCTGTTCCTTTAAATTGTCCTTCAGTAAAAAGTAATATCTTGCTCTCATGGAAAAACAAGTGGCATATTTAATTCTGTGTGGTGTATTACTAATACTGATAAGAATGCAGTCAAAAACAATGGGAAAACTATTTAGATGAAATAAGTAAAATAAATTCAATTATCATTTCCCTGTTTTCTCTCAGGTTCATTAAAGAATCTTAAAGTATTAAAAAATTTCAATAGATCACATAAGATGGCATTATAGATTCACATTCAGGAAATCACAGGGTTTTATTAATTTTTTTTCACTTCAATATGAATCTCAGAATTTCAAAATTTTAGATTTGAAAATAGGCATATATATATACATACATATATATGTGAAGTTGCTTAGTCATGTACGACTCTGTGATCCCATTGATTGTAGCTTACCCGGCTCCTCCATTCATGGGAATTTCCAAGCAACAGTACTGGAGTGGGTTGCCATTTCCTTCTCCAGGGGATCTTCCAGGCCCAAGGGTCGAACCCATGTCTCCTGCATTGCAGGCAGACACTTTACTGTATGAGCCACCAGGGAAGCCCATGCTTATATATACATATATATACACACATATTCCAATTAGGGGAGTAAAGCAAATTGTTAAGAAAACAGTACAAAATTGACTTTGGCCTTGCTGGTCAGTTAAAATTAGAAATTTATTACTTGCAACATTTTTCATACTGAATAATTATCTTGGCCTTTAAGAAGGATGGTTGGTCATAGCTGATATGGAGCATTATTAAGTAGTTTTAATAGCTACTTAGTAGCTACTTTAGTAGCTGATCTTGAGAGATAAGCTTGAGAAATATTAGCAATTTTGTAAAGTTACACTTTTCCATGTCTAAGGTTGGTGGGAATGCAAACTAGTACAGCCATTATGGAAAACAGTGTGGAGATTCCTGAAAGAATTGCAAATAGAGCTGCCTTTTGACCCAGCAATCCCACTGCTGGGCATACACACTGAGGAAACTCGAATTGAAAGAGACATGTGTACCCCAATGTTCATTGCAGCACTGTTTATAATTGCCAGGACATGGAAACAACCCAGATGTCCATCAGCAGATGAATGGATAAGAAAGCTTTGGCACATATACACAATGGAGTATTACTCAGCCCTCAAAAAGAATAAGTTTGACGCAGTTCTAATGAGATGGATGAAACTGGAGCCGATTATACAGAGTGAAGTAAGCCAGAAAGAAAAACACCAATACAGTATACTGACACATATATATGGAATTTAGAAGACAATAATGATGACCCTGAAAGTGAGACAATGTAAGAGACACAGAGGTATAGAACGGACTGTTGGCTTCAGAGGGAGAGGGAGAGGGTAGGAAGATCTGGGAAAAGGACAACGAAACATGTATACAATCATATGGGAGATGAAGCACCAGTCTATGTTCAATAATAGCAATTTTGTAAAGTTACACTTTTCCATGTCTAAGAAAATTGGGTAATGAAGATTATTATTTCATATAAACATATTTGTCTTTGTCACTGATAAGGCTATTTCAAAGCTTGGCTTTATTGAAGAAACTGAGGTCACTTTTTTTGTTTTTTCTATTCTAAATACACATTATAGATTTTCTTTGCTTTATTTTCTGGTTCATCTTTGTCCGTTGTAGGTCTGGAATTTGCCCAAAGCCTGTATTCTGCAGGAGTGTCACCCCTTTCTGATGGCTGTCCCCTCTACTGGGCCTTTTTCTCTCTCTGTCTTTTCACAGCAGGCCCTAACTCTGCGTCAGCGGAGTGTTGAAGCTGTGTTTTATTGCATCTTGGAAGTTTGGCTCTCTGCCTCTCCTGTCTGTGAGCACATTATTTTACTGAACTGAATAGTCACTATAGACATTGAACATGCACAATTTTATTCAAGATTGTTATTATAATAAAAATAATGCATTCAGCCTATGTTATACGTTAAATATAGTTTTTAAGTTTTTTATTGAAATTTGAAAGGTTTCTTTTCAGAGGCATTGTGAAGTTAAAAATTGAAGGTCAAAATAGTTTTTCATTCAAAGCATCAATCTTTTAAAACCCTGTTATCAGCAAGGTCTCTTCTAAAGAATGTATTATATATAAATGTTTCAATCATGGTTCATTTTTTCTTAAAATAAAAATGGAAGGTCACAAATGTTATCTGATTGCCCTTGGAAATATAGAACTGTGTATGAGATTAGGAAATTGTTTCCTTCTTCACTGCAGTTTGATACACTTGTATTCTCAAAAAGCCTGCTTCCATAAGATATAAAGGACCGTTTCTTCAAGGCCATTCAAACAATATTTAGTCTGTAGTAACGGAAACAAAACAAAACACACAAAGACAGAAACATATTTCAAAATCACTATATAATCATATTCAACTATTGCACTGAATAGCAATCTGTGTTTACTGTTGACAAAGCTAATATCTCTCACCATCAAAAGGCAAAACTTGTCCATGCTTTCATAGATCCTTTATGTAGACTCTTACAATATAAGAACTAAAGCATTTTCATTTTTACCTCTGTAAGTTTTTAGTTAACAATATCAATGTCTGGAAATGTCACTTTAAACTCCTTACCATCATGATTGCAACTCCAAAATTCAATTTCTGCAAAATTAGTAGCAAAACAAAATCATCAGTGATTATACCATTTAGCACTCACATTCTTTTCAGGTTGCTTGACATAGTCATTGTGTAATAGTAGCTTTCCTGGATCAAATATAGGCACAATTATTTCAAGAAGCAAATTGTATTTACAGGTATTTCTCATCACTAGACATCGGAATTTTTCCATCTGTGCCAACGTTTTAGAGCAGTGTCTGCCCAAGGTGCTTGTTTTGTGCTGTGCTGTTCTGTGCCTAGTAGCTCAGGCATGTCCGACTCTTTGTGACGACATGGACTGTAGCCTGCCAGGCTCCTATGTCCTCGGGATTCTCCTGGCAAGAATACTGAAATGGGTTGCCATGCCCTCCTCCAGGGAACCTTCCCAGCCCAGGGATCTCGCATTGCAGGCAGATTCTTTACCACCTGAGCCACCAAGGAAGCCCAAGATGATTGTCTGAAGTATGATTAATAATTTTGTCTGTGTAATTGAGGGAATGTGATTTAATATGTGTAAGTGATGTGGCAGGAGCCCATAGAAAGTGAAAGGCCACATCGTGAATAGCATTCGAAATCTGGAAGTTCCTGATTATTTAATTTTTCCACAGAATCCATTGACTTGTATTCCTATAACTCAAAGTAGCACAATAAGGATGACTGAGGTAAAACTCCATTTACTGGTATCCAATAATTCAGAATGAAATGTATCAAAAAGTGCTTGGTCTCATCAGCCAATATCTCCTCAATTAAAGGATTATTTCATATTAGTGGAAGCAGATTCTAAGTTATTAAAATGACACACTGCATGGCAATGATAAATACTTCACATGAAGGTACTAGATTTACACCGTGAAATAAGCAAAAACAGAACAAAAGTTTCCCGTCAGTTCCCATTCCATTCTTTCATTTAATCATCAGAAGTTATTGAAAGATTTTCATGTACTAAACACAGTGTTTTTTGATGGTGAACAAATATGCAGATAAGCAAATCATTAATATGAATGTTTATAAACTAGAAAAAGAGACAAAAAATCAATACAACTAATGAAATGCGGTAATTATTTTGTGATGCTGGAGGACTCTTAAGAGTCCCTTGGACTGCAAGGAGCTCAAACCAGTCCATTCTAAAGGAAATCAACCCTGAATTTTCATTGAAAGGACTGATGCTGAAGCTGAAGCTCCATTACTTTGGCCACCTGATGTGAAGACCTCACTCACTGAAAAAACTCTGATGCTGGGAAAGATTGAGGGCAGGAGGAGAAGGGGACGACAGAAGATGAGATGGCTGGACGGCATCACTGACTCAATGGACATGAGTTTGGATAAACTCCAAGAGTTGGTGATGGACAGGGAAGCCTGGCGTGCTGTGGTCCACGGGGTCACAGAGAGTTGGACATGACTGAGTGATGGAACAACAACAGTGTGGTAAGCATCTACTTGTTTTTACTGGGGGGAAAATCAGGATGAAAACAACTTGGGGTTGTCAAAGGACCTTAAAATATAGAAGAGTTGGATCATGAAACATAAGCAGATTTTTTTTCCACAATAAGATGGGATATTCAGATATTTTAAAGCCCACTATCATGCATCAAATAAACTGTAACATGTAAAACCCAGAAAAATTAGCTATCTGCAAACATGAGACAGAGAAATGATATAATTGCAAATTCCTTTAACAGTTCAGTCTGAATCCCAAACCTAAATTGCTAAAGTAGTAAAATCCCCTGAGAGGAAGATGGTGAGAAGTGTGAACCATTGATGTCCCTTCCTGATCTATAATTTGATTGCTCCCAAGCTTCTCTTTCAGACATGGCTTTTCAAGAAAATTATGGAAATTTTAGTTATATTAAAGTATCATCTAAGCAAATGATTTATAACATGGTTAGCCCTCTGATACTTACAGCATCCTTCACATTTTTCAATCAGAAACATGCATATTTGAGACAATTCAACTTCTTTCCAGATTTCCTCATAACTGACAGCAATTAAAGAAGTGTGGATCATGCTTTTATTAATTAATACTTAACATAAACAGATATCAATTTATCAATAATCAAAACATTCTTCCATGAGATCTACTCACAGATAATAAAAATTATCTGTTTGTTTTATATTGAAGCATAGCTGAGTATCAACACTGTGTTAGTTTCAGGTGCACAGCAAAGGAATTCAGTTATTCATATGTATGTGTCGATTATTTTCTAAAAAAGAAATTTCCCATTTAGGTTACTAGAGAATATTGAGCAGCGTTCCTTGTGCTATACAGTAGGTCCTGATTGGTTATCTACTTTAAATATAGAAGTGTGTACATGCTGCTGCTGCTAAGTCACTTCAGTTGTGTCTGACTGTGCGACCCCACAGACGGCAGCCCACCAGGCTCCCCTGTCCCTGGGATTCTCCAGGCAAGAACACTGGAGTGGGTTGCCATTTCCTTCTCCAGAAGTATGTACATATCAATCCTCAAATTCTAAATTCTCCCAAGATACCAAATTCTAGAGTAACTATTCACATTTCTTGTTCAGATGGATATGGTCATACCAATATTCGGAAGAGATATTTCCAAACTCTGTCTTGTTTTTTTCTTTATTCAAGTCTTTCACCACAAGATGTCTCAAAAAAAAATATCACATAGAAAACTCTAAAACCTTATAATTCATCTTTTCAGCCAGTCTGTTCACTCAATTGTATTTGACTCTGTGACCCCATGGACTGCAGCACGCCAGGCCTTCCTGTTCATCGCCAACTCCCGGGATTCACCCAAACTCATGTCCACTGAGTCGGTGATGCCGTCTAAGCATCTCATCCACTGTTGTCCTCTTCTCTTCCTGCTTTCAATCTTTCCCAACATCAGGGTTTTTTCAAATGATTCAAATTCATCTTTTACAATCATATTAGTAAATATGGAATTTATTCTCTAATAAAATGAGAATGAATCAAAAGAGGCTCTTAAAAAAGGTAACACACCAAATTGCTTAGAGAAAATGTCACAGGAATAGAGTTTGCTCTTGTTTAGTGAGTAATTTTAACTTTCAATTTAAGTAAGTTATCATTTTAAAATTACTTAATTTACATGCATTATGTATAAATAAAAGCAAAAATTCTGTGAATAGGTAAATTTAATGCCTGTGTCCTTCACATCAAATTTACAAAATAAATAATTTATTGGCTTACAGTAACCAAAAAGGATGATCTCTCTTTGTCTTAAGAAAGTCAAGAGTTACAAATTAAAATAGGCATAAATAGCTCTTGTTTCATTAAAAATCTGCAAGGCAATGACATTAAACAGCATCATTCTTGGAGCCTTGGACACAGAGGCAATGAACAAAGTGATTTTTGTGTACTGAGGTCTCAGAAACGTTCAAATGACAACCAGGAGATGTGGATGCCCAATGGTGTTTATGATAAATAAAAATAGACAATGTTTTTTGCCATTGAGAGTTAGACTAGCCTTTAGACACAAGTTAAATTCCACTCTGTGGACTTCTAGATGCATCTCAGGGATACACTGAAGAGGATACAAGTCCTGTGCTCATAGGTTAGAGTAAGAATCAGAGAATTTTGAAAATATTTGTTATCAATCTACTTTCTCTCACAGCTTGATGAGGTCTGGAGAAACTGGATAGTTTAATCTCACATAATATTTTTAAAAGGGTGCACATAGGAAAAAAGACTAAATGTTGATGTTTTGCTGAAAGTTTTCACTTTCGCCTCAGGTTCAAAGGATTTGTTAACAAAATAAGCCACTCATTCTGTACAAGTAAATATTACAAATATTTCTTAGTGAATTACCTAGCTTACTTTCAATATACTAACATTAAAAGAAAAGAGAAAGAGAAACAGCAGAGGATACATCACCAAACTGGAATTTGACCAACAGTCAGACTCAGACAGTGCTAAGAAGTCCCAGGACCCAGCAAATCTGGAGTCCCAGCTGGGAAAAGGTCCCAGGCAGTATATTCGCCCCATGGCTGAGACTTCAAAGACTGCAGTTTGGGATTCCCACTTATAATCCCAGGGTGCAAGCTGATAGCATCATCAGTCTGTGGAAGTGCAGCTCTGCTTTCATGTCAATGTTTAAGACTTGGAACGTAGTTAAGCCCAGGGCTTGGTGGCCAGCCTGCATCCAGGGCCTCAGCAGCCTCCAGTTTCATCCCCTGCCCCCTGTCTTATCTTGTTCTCATACCTTGCACTCAGAGCAGTGACTGTCACTCAGAGGCAGGGCAGGTCCAGGCAGGTTAGCAGCCAGGTCAGAGGCCACTCTGCTTGGTCTCTGGAGCCTGAGCAAGACTATTTAATTTCCCTGACAATCAATTCAATTTATTACTCCTCTGTCTTTAACAATATTAACTCCTGGTGTACTTCAGAAGAAAAAAGAAATATTTATAGTTTTAAAGGAAGCACTGACTCCATGTTGCAGCGGCTTGTTTAACTGTTGCTTCCTGTTGCCTTTGCTCACTAAAAGGGTACTGTCTCTACAAAACGGTCTGCCTTGGGTAACCCAGCCCCTCTGCCTAAACGTTAAATAAAATGCCTTTTTCAGGACCTTGTCCACCTGTGGATGGCCAGAGGATGGAAGAAATTAACATACGCTCTCTCCAAGGCTAGTCATTCTAGGAGATATTTGCAAGATTAAAGATATTGCAAGATTTTTACATTGTTTCCTCACCTTCCTCATCTCTGTTTTATAAACGAACCTGGCATCCAAACCTCGATAAGATAATTTTGAGACATAAGTCTTCCATCTTCTTGCTCTGTCTGCTTCCAAATAAAGTTGTATGCCTTGACTCAGTACCTCTTCTGTCAGATTTATTTGTCTGTTGTGCTGTGAGCAGAGTGAGCTTGAGCTTGGTAACAATAGCACTGAAGGTCAATATAGAATAATTTCCAATATGTTCATCTCTGTTCTGCCTTCGATTGTGTTATTAAAATATCTCATGGTCTCACAGTCATCATAATCTTAACAAAATTTCATCATATCAACTTAAAGATAATAATCATTTTATATAATAAAAATACACTCTTTTTGCAAACACTGTAGCTATTAACAAACTTGGATTTGAAAAATAGCCAAACAATTGTCCCATACATAAAAGTGAAAAAGTGAAAGTGAAGTTGTGCCTGACTCTTTGCAACCTCGTGGACTGTAGCCCATCAGGTTCCTCTGTCCATGGAATTCTCCAGGCAACATAAAGTAGAAAGTAAATCAAAAACATGAGATTTACCGTCAAAAAAACTTAATTTCAAATAATGACAGAATAACTTCCTAAATCTGTAAATACATAAAAAGCAGCCATCTAGAAAACAGTGAAAATGACAGGAAACTTGTGGATGGCTCTAAAGTTTAGCGTTGAGACAGCACTTACGCACATGCATTTCTCAGTGTGTTGGCCACATGGCGATCATTCAAAAACGGGCTGTGCCCTTCAGTGCCTCTCAACTTCATTGTTAGCCTCACATGGATTCTTAAGGTTGCCCACCAAATGCGCAGTACTTTCCAGGTCCAGTCTGATCCCCATTCTCCGCTTTCTTCGTCCAGAGCACCTCTTCCCCACTCTCAGAGCTGATAACCATGCTTTCTATTCACTGAGAAAATACAAACAGACACAATAAATTCCACAAATTTTACCAATACAGTTTCACACCAGTACCTAGATACCCTACACATGCTCCTGTTACTACGGTTGAGGCACTGAGGCAATTATGTTTCAAGAAAAGACAATACTTTCTAATTGTGCATTAGTCCCCTACTGGCAGTTCAGAGAAATCCCTCTGGTATGTGTCCCTCCTCCTCTGTAGCATCAATTATCCTATTCCTGTATTCCTCTAAACCTCAAGTCAAATGAGAAATTTATGCCTACCCATCACAAGAAGGCTTCCCTCGTAGCTCAGTCAGTAAAGAATCTGCCTGCAATGCAGGAGACCCAGGTTCAATTGTTGGGTTGAGAAGATCCACTGGAGAAAGGATAGGCTACCCACTCCAGGATTCTTGGGCTTCCCTGGTGGCTCAGATGGTAAAGAATCTGCTTGGAATGTGGGAGATTTGGGGTTGATCCGTGGGCTGGGAAGATCCCCTGGAGAAGGGAAAGGCTACCCACTCCAGTATTCTTGCCTAGAAAATCCCGTGGACAGAGGAGCCTGCCAGGCTACAGTCTATGCGGTCGCAAGGGTCGGACACCACTGAGCGGATAGGCACGCGGCACATTCCAAGGGTCCTGGAAATGTTAGTTACACTCGTCTCCTCTCAACCATGCTACCTTGAGCTCAGTTAATGAGCTTTTTGCAGTCTTCTTTCTACTGAAACTGGTATTTTCAAGCCAGTGTTGATCTCCATTTGGTGAATCAAATAGTCAATTCTCAATATACATCACATGTGATTTTTAGCAGCATTTGGTTGATCACAAATTCTGTCTTAAAATATCATCATCGGGTAGCTTCCTGTTTGGGATGTGAGGGAACAGCTGTTTCCACTTTGGTTTGCTTTTTCCTGACCACAGCAGGATACACCTTCTCAGTCTGCTTCGATGGTTCTCAGTCCCAGATCCTAATATTGAAAAGACCTCACTTTTTAAACATTTGATTCCATGAACGACACAGTCCTGTACACAACTGCCTGCTGTCCCCTGTGTTTGAATTTCCAAGTGTAACTTGGAACTCATCCTTGTTCAGACTGACTCTGATCTGCCCTCCGGTCCTAAATCCTTCTCATGCAATCTCACATGTCTGTGGTGACAACTCTATTCCTTCAAATATCAACACTTAGTCCCAACACACTGGAGTAATCCTTGACTCCTTTCATACCATCATCCACTCTGAGGTTATGGTGCCTCTACATTTAAAAGATAACCTTATGAACATTGAAGATATTATGTTCAGTGAAATTAGTTAGAAAAAGACAAATGCTGCATACTTTCACCTACATATAGAATCTAAAAAAAAAAATCATAAAAATATAACAAATTAGTAGTCACCAGGGCACAAGGTGAGTGAAGTGGATGAGGCTGTCTCAAGGTATCAAATTCCCTTTGATAAATAAGATAAATAATTTCTGGAGATATACATGGTGACCACAGGTATGGATACCTTGCTTTCTATATTTGAAAGTTCCTAAAAAAAACATATTTTAAAAGTTCACATAGAAGTAACTACATAACATGTTTAGATATCTTGATTAACCTGATTGTAATAGCTTTTTTTGAATTAGGTAAATTATTGTATTGTACATCTTAAGCTTGCACAATATTTTATGTTAATTATGTTTCAATAAACCTGGAAAAATTAAAATAAAAATCATAACTCTTTTCCCCATCTACCATCCCCCCCCTTACAGTGGATTAACCTAGTAACTTCCTATCTGGTCCTAATGGTTCCAGTCTTTCTTAAAATATATTTTCAAGACAGAAGTTAAAACTGATCTTGCTAAAATTTGAGGGATGATGCATCATTCTTCTAATCAAATTCTTCTTGGAGCCTCTTGTAATTCAAAACAAAAATCACACAATGGCCTACAAACACTTCAAAAATATACATCTCTGAAAGTAAAAGTCTCTCAGTTGTGTCCGACTCTTTGTGACCCCATAGACTGTACAATCCATGGAATTCTCCAGGCCAAAATAATGCAGTGGACAGCCTTTCCCTTCTTCAGGTGATCTTTCCAACCAGGGATTGAATTCAGGTCTCCCACATTGCAGGCAGAGTCTTTAGCGGCTGGGCTATGAAGGAAGCCTTATCATGCATCTCTGTTCTTCCACTATTTACGTGAATAAATACCTTATTTCCTCTGCACTTTGTACTTGCTCTTCTCTCAGCCTGGAATTTCTTTATCCCAGCTGATCCGTCAGGCCCACTCCCTCACAACTTCCTGGTCTTCACTTAAATCTCAACCACCTGGTGAGGGCTTCCTTAGCTACGGTACTCAATATGCATCCACCTAACAACATCCATTACCCCTTTCTCATTTATGTTTCTCTAGAACAATTGCCATTATCTAACCGGCTCTATATTTTCCTTACTCATTTGGCTAGCTCTAGACTCCCAACAGAATTTAAACTATTAAACAGTAGTGATTGGTAGCTTTTAAATTCACTGATGTCATCCATAGCCTAGAAAATGCCTTATCTTGTAGGGGGTCTGCAGTAGATATTCACAGAGTAAATTATTTAAATATAGAATTTCAGTCTTTTCTAAAACTTATTAAAAAATCATTAATCATTATGCCAACATACTTTAAAAACTCCTGATATTAGGCAAGTTTATATATTTTCTGTTTCAGAAGTGTTACCAAATATTCTGGCCAAGACCACAGGAAAAGTTAGTAGCTGAGACAAAAATTTGAACTCATATTTAAGAATTTCTAATTAGGGATCTCTTCAATGATACAAAGCTTTCTATTGAAAATGAACACCTTTCAAAAGTTCAGAAAGCACTGTTAGGACTTAAAATTATTAATATGGAGATATTTCTATTTCAATTTGGAACATAAATTGGAGATATCTCTCAGTTCAGTCACTCAGTCATGTCCAACTCTTTGCAACCCCATGAATGGCAACACGCCAGGCTTCCCTGTCCATCACCAACTCCCGGAGTTTACTCAGACTCACATCCATAGAGTCCATGATGCCATCCAGACATCTCATCCTCTGTCATCCCCTTCTTCCCCTGCCCCTAATCCCTCCCAGCATCAGGGTCTTTTCCAATGAGTCAACTCTTCGCATGAGGTGGCCAAAGTACTGGAGTTTCAGCTTTAACATCATTCCTTCCAAAGAAATCCCAGGGCTGATTTCCTTCAGAATGGACTGGCTGGATCTCCTTGCAGTCCAAGGGACTTTCAAGAGTCTTCTCCAACACCACAGTTCAAAAGCATCAATTCTTCGGTGCTCAGCTTTCTTCACAGTCCAACTCTCACATCCATTCACGACCACAGGAAAAACCATAGCCTTGACTAGACGGACCTTTGTTGGCAAAGTAATGTCTCTGCTTTTGAATATGCTATCTAGGTTGATCATAACTTTCCTTCCAAGGATTAAGCATCTTTTAATTTCATGGCTGCAGTCACTATCTGTGAGATATCTTTAGAACATTAAAATGAAGATAATAATTAGGAAATATGGGATAAGAACTAAGAATGATGATAAAGAGTCAGTGTAATAGGTATGGTTTAGATTTATAAACTATATTTGCATAGATTTGTGTCACGATCTTTGTAGACCAAGACCTAGAGGCTGGAATCAATGAGAAGAGGGACGCAGGGGACCCAAGTCTCAAGTGAAACAAGGGTGTTTTATTTGCAGGAACACTTGTTTATATATCTTTATACAAGGAAGCTTTAGGCAGTAAAAACAATGGAACAAAAACAAATCCAGGTAAATAACAATCTTCAAAGCGCCAGAAAGCATTCAATATCTTGAGTAAGAGGGGCATAATTGAATAGATTACATTTAAGTAAGGTCACTGAAGGGAGTCACTGAAAGGAATCGAAGAAGATGCCCTCTCCCATGATCTCAGTCCTGACAACTGCGTGCAGCTCTGCTCACTCCTCTTTTCCAGGAATTCATAAGGAATCGAGAATCCTTGACAAACAGCACACAAAAGAAAATAATGACATATTGGATCCTTTAATGTTGAATGACCCCCAACAGATTTGATTAAAAAAAAAGAAGAAGAAGTAGATGACAAAAGAGGCTTCCCAGGTTGCACAGGTGGTAAAGAATGCACCTATCAATACAGGATCATTAAAGACCTGCACTTGATACCCAGGTAGGGAAGATGCCCTGGAGGAGGGCAGGGCAATCCAGTCCAGTATTCTTGCCTGGAGAATACTATGGACAGAGGAGCCTGGTGGGCTACGGTCCTTGGGGTCTCAAAGAATCAGACACAACAATCAACTTCAGCAACAGCAGCAGGTCAGAGGAGACACATCAAATGCAAAAAGACTAAAGCCTTGGGTAAAATTTTGTTACACTGCAACTTTAGAAAGAGTCAAAAATTTATTGGCTAGAGTATTTAGCTACTGGATGTCTAATGTGGCTAGTGTCAGGAAGAAGCTGGCTATGAGAAATGGTACAGAGGAGGATACACAATGATGTGGGCAGCAGTAGTTCAGTGGAATGGTCATGGGAAATTGAGTCAATCACTTTGACAAGGAAAACGAGAGAATGGATTCTGCCAATATGTCCAGGTCGTTCAAGTTAGTGCCTGTGTTTTTGTTTATTTCTTTATCATTTTATTTTGTAAATGTCCTTTACAACTAAAGGTTTGTTACAGACTAAATGTTTATATCTCCCCAAAATTCATATGCTGAAATTTTAGCACTCAATATGATGATATTGAAAAGTCGGAGATTTGGGAGATATGTTAGCAATGAAGAAGAGACCTTCCTAAATAGCTTAAGTGCCCTTATCAAAGAGATACTAGAGGGCTTTCTTGTCCTTTCCACTAGCTGCGGACACAGCAAGAAGTCTGCAACTTAAAAGAAGGTTTTCTCCCTGTTTCAGATTTCCTGCTTATAAAACTATGGGATATAAATTTCTATTGTTTATAAATCACCCTATCTATAGTGCTTTGTTATAGCAGCCTGGACTGATTTAGAATATAACTGTCTAATTTCCAAGTCAAAATTTAGAGTTGTCAGATTCTTAAAATTGCCAGAAAATTAGTAACTAAAGCTATATTATAAAAATAAAACTGTAGAAGGCATCAATCATTTAAAAAGAATAGATACAAATAAAAATAGAACCAGATTATTATCTATTTAATATTCCTGACAAAACTGTCAGAGGGATTTTGTGCTGTTAATTATTGATACACCTATGTTCCATGATTGAGGTTTTGAGAGGACTGACCATTCTTGATAATATATTCACTTAGGACAAGAGTTGGCAGATCTGGATATAGTGCTTCAGCTACTTTAAAATTATCCCCAAAGTGTCATAATGCATAATTATTTATATTTAATTTTAGACAAGTTATACATGAGCAGTTTGTTTCATTAGTACAAGTTGCTTAACACTCTTCCCTTCTATGATATGGAGAACTCATCCAACAAGATTATTAGGATTTAAAATTTTATTATTAAATTTAGAAACAACCTAAAAACTCTTCCAGATTCACATTTTGTCTGTACTGGTAGAAAAACGCAACCGTGCAGCTGGCTTAAAACTTCCAGGACCACAGACACTTCCACTCTCTCTCACACTCTCATGCATTAAAATGATATGACAGCATGCAAAAAAAAAGAATTCCTAAAAATTAGCTAATGTCACAATTATTGGGCCAAAGTTTAATATAGCTAATTTTTATTATAATTACTATAGGATAAAGTTTGTATAAGTGTCAAAGAGCAAAAATCTGTCATTTTCCCCCCTAGCATTAACTAGTGTCTTATTTTCAGTAATTAGTAGTGCAGCTATTATTTTCATTATACATAGCTTATCTCATATATAAAATCATTTAGCTATCATATTTTAGTTTGTTAGAATTTCAAGGTGATAATAGAATGTGATGCAAATATTTTTTTTAATTTTTATTTTTTTTGTTTTTTATTATAAATTTTTATTTTTTTATTTTTGTTTAATGCTTATTCCATTTCACAGTACTGTATTGGTTCTGCCATACACCGACATGAATCAGCCACCTGTATCGGTTTTGCATACATCGGGATGATTTGGGAGAATGGCACTGAAACATGTATAATATCAAGTATTTCTATTAGTAGAATCTGACTGAAGTATAAATGAAAACAATATTAAAACAGGCAGAAATTTGATTGGCAGTTATCTGCCTCTGAACCTGAAAAAGTTATAATGCTAGAAATTTTTTCTATTTGAACTATTTACCTAAGTCACTAAAATATTTTGATAATGTGTGAAATATATAATGTATTTCCATTTTAGCGGCTATCATAAATACCAAAATCATCTATGTTGCTTACTAGTAATACAGTGCACACAAATGAAATATATTTGTCTGAAAAATCAGATATACTCATAGAATTTTATGTTTTTCACATGGGTATTACGTTTATACCATCCTACCAGTTAATTGATTTCCTCTTGTAATTGATTGATTTACAAGATATGTTTAAGTGTATGTGTTTCAGTGCTTTTAAAAGGATATACAAAAGTGTGCAGATGTGGTGAGGAAAAGGTTACCGCTGTTTCTTCTCACACCCTAGAACACAGAGAAATGAAGCAGGCACCATCTGCCAGTTTGGTTGAAGCTATACTTTATAGACTGGAATGTCACAATTTAATTAATGACTATGCCCTGCATTTACGAGAAGGACTAGGAATTTGTATATCATGCATTCATCATGCTTTCACAGAAAATGAAAACCAGAAGATAGTGTAGAGAGCACAATATATTCTGAAAAGCCAACTAATTTTTCTACAAAGGGTGAAGAGTAGGTTGTGTACTCTGAGCTCAAACTTCTGCAGCAGCCCGTACATGCAGCAAATGACACTGTTTCAATTACCGTGAACAGGTCCTCTGCCATCCATCTTTATGCCACGTAATTGTCTTAAGTATAAACCATAGGCTTTTAACTAAAACAATTACATGAGTGTACTAGGGAAAGAACAAGATGATTGCATGATTTGGGGAGTGGAACCAAACTTTAAAAGCTAGTTCATTGACATTTCCAAGTAATGACAGAAACTATTGGAGCAATTCGTTTAAATGATTTCATGAATAAGATTTGAAACACTAAATAAACAATCTCCAACTTTTTTAGGTTACAGTAAATCTTATTTTATCAACATCTCTTGAAGATATAGTTTATATTATAAACAGGCAACTTCATTTTAATCAAACTCTTCATTAATCAATTTTAGTCCCAATACTCTTAATTAGATAATAAGAGGCATGCTCAGGGTATAGGGCAAGGAGAAAATGTTAACCAAAATTCAGTTAAAAGCATTTTATTAGTTAATATTCCTCAGTGGGCACAGAAAAATTCAGCAAATTATTTATGAATCCAGAAACGGGAATTGAGAAGATCAACATCTGGCGCTGAAACAAGGAAAGGAATCAAGAATACGTAGCTGGGGCTTCCCTGGTGGCTCAGTGGTAAAGAATCCACCTGCCAGGGCAGGAGACACGGATTTGAGTCCTGATCCGGGAAGATCCTGCAGTTGGCACAGAGCAGCTGAGTCCGGGTGCTGAAACAATAGATCCTATGCTCTGGAGCCCAGGAGCCGCACCTTCTGCGCCCACGGACGCCGTTACTGAAGCCCACTTGCCCCAGAGCCGTGCTCTGCAAGGAAAGAAGCCTGCGCCCCACGACCGGAGTGTGGCCCCTGCTCGCCACAGCTAGGGAAAAGCAAGTGCAACAAGGAAGACTCAGCACAGACACAAATAAATAAATAAATAAAATTATGCATTAAAAATAATATGTCACTAGAGTTTTTGCCATGAGCAACTTGAAAACCTGAACTGTCATCTATCTGGAAAGGGAATAACTTGAAAACCTGAACTGTCATCTATCTGGAAAGGGAATAACAGGGCTGTCTCTATATGGAGTACTAGAAGGTGAACTTGAAATAAGTCAAACACATCAGACTTGAGATCATACCTACTCAAGCAGACATATCTGATAGACATGCAAATTTATGATTAAAGGAAAAATATAAAATTATTGATGCGTATATTGAGGGTCCTCATGTAGGTGGTTTTCAGAGCCGTGAATTTCCATGAGATCACCAAGAAACTAGTGTAGACAGACAAAAAAGAAGACACCCAAAGTGTCTTTGTACTAACAACTCGTAAACATGGCATTCTACCAATAAAGGGAAATCAGAAGAATGGCCAGTGAATTAGGAGGGAAAAGATGAAAGAAACACAAATGATGGTGTGCAAGAAGAGTTTAACCGAATCAAGTAGGTTGGGGGACACAAGTTGACCATGGAATTTTGAAACAGGTAGTTTGGAATCTTAATAAGTCTGATGGCAAAAGGTTTTTCTAGAGTAACATTGGGGAAGACTGGAAACTAGAATTGCATATCTGGATTTGTGTGTGTGTGGGGGGAGATTTGCTATCAAATGAAAGATATAAAGTAATGAGGGGAAAATAAAGTCAAGAGCAGGTTTTTGATGTTGTTGCTTTTTTCAGGTGATGTTGTTTTTTTTAGGTGGCTAGTTAGTCATTCACTGTAGTTTATCTGTATACACCTAAACGACCGTTTCCCCATATGGCATTTACATTGTTTGGATGATGAACCAGTGAGTAAAATCTCATTCCTCTTCCCACAGTGACTGTTCCAGGTAAATCAAACCTAAAATAATTAGTGCATGGTATCCTCTTGGCTAAAGGGATTAAGTCCAGTCTTGGTTCAGTCAGTGCCAAGCTTGTTCTGCATAAGATGGCCTGTTAATTGGAGGCCTGTAATTGCCGAAGCCATTTGCTAAAGTGGGAGAAGACAATTTGAAGAAGAAGTTGATACAGGGAGATCACAAGCTTAGAGAATTTTAAACAACGCATGCCAGAGCCTTGAGCAAGCTGTGCCTAAGAATTTTAATTATATGAATCAACACATTCTCTCTATTATTTAAATAAGCTTCAATTAAGTTTTCTATTTATTGGAATTAAAGTTATCTTAAATCAGTGACGGACAGAAAAGCAAACCTCGATTTACATAGTGGTCTCTTGCTAATTATGCAGTGATGGTGATCCATGTGAACTGTTTTCTGAGAATAGAGCACATTGTTAACTGCTAATTACCTCCTAAACGACAAAATTTATGACCATTTCCTACGGTCATATTTTTCCCTACAGTGGCTAAAGGCACTGAAAAAAAGAAAGCTGTTATTTTTATTATTATTATTATTATTGACTGATGGTAAAAACACACAGAGGAAAAGAAGCAGTATTATTATTGACTGATGGTAAAAACACACAGAGAAAAAGAAGCAGATATTATCTAGTAAATAAAGCATTGATTGCCCTGGAAGGCCGGAGATAGAGGTCACAAACCTCACTTCTCCATTCTGCTTCAAAATATCTTTTTTTATTTTTATTTTTTGGTAGATCTTTTAAGTGTAAAATTTAACTTTTGATGACTTTCGATTCCATTTAAATTAAAATAGGCTTTGACACAGGCAGGGTATGGTTACTTATCGCTACTGATTTTCATTAATAAGGCTCTGCTTTTATCAAATCTAATTTTGGTGTAGTTTGACAATTTTTGCATCATCTAAGAGATAAAGAAAATATCTTTCAAGTGTACACATAACTTTCAGAAGATTGACACTCAAACACTTGTTAATTCAATAGAATATCACTAAGCATATCAGTTCAGTTCAGTTCAGTTGCTCAGTCGTGTCCATCTCTTTGCAACCCCACAGACTGCAGCATGCCAGGCCTCCCTGTCCATGGCCAACCATATATAAGTACTCAAATCTACCCAGTAAGAAAAACTGAAAAGCAAAGGAGCAAAAATTCCTGACATGAAGAAGTTTGCAGTCTAACAGAATATCAAACTTACAAGCATTTAAAATATTCCAAATACTTTGTGTACTAGATGCATTTTAAAAAGCATGTTGGTCATAATTGAAAGAAACTTACTTCTGCTTGCTAAGGTCAGGTTAACCTACTAAAAGATGCACAGACTTACAATTAGACAAAATATAAGTCAAAAATCACTAAGGAAAAAATTTAGGAGGAAAATAGGATTCAATGCCATTACATTGCACTCTTGTCCAAAGAATGATAATGACACAGTTTTATCTCTGATGTCTAGCATTATAATGGTCACAGAGTAGACACCTTGTAATTGTTGCTTGAAGAGTGTGTGGGTTGCCTGCAGGGTGATTCAGAATGCTAGAAAGAGTTAGGGGAAGCACAAAAATACATAAGAAACTTGGAAACTATTGTGGAAGAACTATAGCTGTTGTGTGATGCTGCAGATAGACAGAAAGTCAAGCACCTTAGAAAAGAAAACTGTTTTATAAATGAGAATGTATGGCAATGCATAATCAAGACCTCTCAGAACATGAAGGTCATACCATGGAGAGTCTTACAGAATAGGTTAATTAGTGCTGGTTTTATTGTTTAAGTAATGAGTAGCCATTGGAGAATTTTGAGAAAAGATGACAGGTCAAAAACACTTGCTCCAAATGCACAGCATCTTGGAGTCAATTAGAATGGCAGAAGTTGGTTAAAAGAGGTAAAATCATTCAGGAAATTGTTGCCAGGAAAGGTATTACACCCTGAGCTGCGGAAGTGGCAGTGAATCTATATGGAAGAGAGCCTGAAGTGGCTATCAATTTAATAGATAGTAAAACAGATGGAGCATGATGATTTATTAGCGACCATGGACAAAAGAGATGGAAGCTTTGAGAGGACTTCCAGATTTTCAGCTTGTACAGTTGAGTCGCCTTATATTCTTTAACACTAAGTATAAGAAGAGATGCACATGAGAGAGAATTGAAATTCTATTTGGAATTTAAGACATAAATCGATCATCTATCTAAAAGATCACAGAGGTGGATTTTACAAAGTACAGATGCTTTCTTAAGTCCTGAAATTATTTCAACAGTGAAATATTTGGGGCATGGGAAGAAAGAAAATCTTTATTTTAGGTGATTTGTGCACCTGCAGTGCCACCAGGGCAAAGTTTGCACGACAGTTTTAAATTTTGCTAATTTTCAAATATTTTAAATGTATGCTCGTTCATAAAAAACTCTGCCTGAGAAAAGGCTCACCACTAGATAACAGGCAGGAGTCTTTCTTTTATGCTCCAGCTTCTTCAGTTTCAACAAAAAAGAAAAAAAACATATGTCTCATGTAAGCTTATATCTTAGTGACTAAAATGATCCTTTGAGATATCAGTGTTGATGTTGAGGAAGTGAGTGGTAATCACTGAATAATAAGTTGCTGTGAAATCATGTGGTTTCCAATTACTTGCATTCAAAGAATTCAAGTAACATATTAACTTCTCAGTGTATAAAATAGAAATAGATCAAATAATTGAGTCATACTGTCATAAAAAATTTTTGAATTCTCTCTATTATTTTCAACCAGACTTCATAACAATTACTTTATGAAAATCAAAGCAACTGGTGATATATCCTGTCTTATTCTTACAGGACATAATACATTTTAATATGTAAAATAATTTGAAAGAGAGGCCTGCTCATTGCAGTAATACACAGATCAATAATTTTATACATTATATTCAATAAGTATAAAAAATCTCATATTTCTAAAGTACACTA
>SJYC01042563.1:0-14483 GCA_006408675.1 Madoqua kirkii
CTCTTCCTGCCCCCAATCCCTCCCAGCATCAGTGTCTTTTCCAATGAGTCAACACTTCACATGAAGTGGCCAAAATATTGGGTTTCAGCTTTAGCATCAGTCCTTCCAATGAACACCCACGGCTGATCTCCTTTAGAATGGACTGATTGGATCTCTTTACAGTCCAAGGGACTCTCAAGAGTCTTCTCCAACACCACAGTTCAAAAGCATCAATTCTTCAGCACTCAGCCTTCTTCACAGTCCAACTCTCACATCCATACATTACTACTGGAAAAACCATAAACTTGACTAGATGGACATTTGTTGGCAAACTAATGTCTCTGCTTATGAATATGCTATCTAGGTTGGTCATAATTTTCCTTCCAAGGAGTAAGTGTCTTTTAATTTCATGGTTGCAGTCACCATCTGCAGTGAAATTAGAAAAAATAAAGTCTGACAGTGTTTCCACTGTTTTCCCGTCTATTTCTCTTGAAGTGATGGGACCAGATGCCATGATCTTAGTTTCCTGAATGTTAAGCTTTAAGTCAACTTTTTCACTCTCCTCTTTCTCTTTTATCAAGAGGCTTTTTAGTTCCTCTTCACTTTCTGCCGTAAGAGTGGTGTCATCTGAATAGCTGAGGTTCTTGATATTTCTCCTGGCAATCTTGATTTCAGCTTGTGATTCTTCCAGCCCAAAGTTTTGAGCTAGTAAATGTGTGGAATAAGCAACCATGGGTAATAAGATGGTGGGTAGGAGCCGGAAACTTGCCTTTTTGGAAGAGAAGTATCTTGCTAAAGAAACATCACAGCAAACAATAAATAAAATAAAATAACAAAGATCAGTTCTCCAGATTCTTTTCTGGCTGGGCTTATTTCTTGCAAGTTTCTGAATCCACACTTATGTCAGCATACACCATGAGTACAAAGCATTGCAAAGTAAAGCACAAATTCAAGTTCAGTGAGCCTGAAGGTAACTCAGAATTAGTAGTTTAAAGTAAGTATCACAGGTGATAGTTTTTTATTATTATTATTATTTTCATAAGATAACACTTAGCTGTTTTTAACTTTTTATTCAAAACAGTTTTGTTGGACAGTATTGTGATAGCTGTCTTATTAGTGCACATTAAAAAAAAAAGGTGAATTTTGTGTTCAGTTCAGTTCAGTTCAGTCACTCAGTCATGCCTGACTCTTTGGAACCCCATGGACTGCAGCATGCCAGGCCTCCCTGACCATAACCAACTCCCAGTGTTTACTCAAACCCATGTCCATGGAGTCGGTGATGCCATCCAACCATGTCATCCTCTGTTGTCCCCTTCTCCTCCTGCCTTCAGTCTTTCCCAGCATCAGGGTCTTTTCCAATGAGTCAGCTCTTCCCATGAGGTGGCCAAAGTATTGGAGTTTCAGCCTCAGCATCAGTCCTTCCAATGAACACCCAGGACTGATCTCCTGTAGGATGGGCTGGTTGGATCTCCTTGCTGTCCAAGGGACTCTCAAGAGTCTTTTTCAACACCATATTTTAAAAGTGTTTTGTGTAGCCATTTCAATTTTAAAGATGGAAGAAAAAAGCAATATTTTGTCATATTATGCTTTATTATTTCAAGAAAGGTAAAAATTCAACCACACCAAAGGCAGGTCTTCATCCAAAGTAGATGATGCTATATACATGGTGGGATTGGAAAGGTGTCCTCTATTATGAGCTCCTTCCAGAAAACCAAACAATTAATTCCAATAAGTACTACTCTCAATTAGACCAAGTGAAAGCAGCATTCCATGAAAAGCATCTGGAGTTAGTCACCAGAAAAATGTATAATCATCCATTAGGATAATGCAAGACCACGTGTTTCTTTGATGACCTGACCTAAACTGTTAAAGCTTGACTGATAAGTTGATTCATCCACTGTACTCATCAAAGTGTGCCTTCAGATTTCCTTTTTTTTTTCTTTACAAAATTCTCTTAATGGAAAAAAAATTCAATTCCCTGGAAGGCTGTAAAAGTCACCTGGAAAAATTCTTTGCTCAAAAAGATAACAAAAGGGGGGAAGGTGGAGTTAGCAAGTTGCCTGAAAAGTTCCAGAGTATAGTAAAACAAAACAGTGAGGATATATTTTTTTTCAGTAAAGTTCTTGATGAAAATGAAAAGTGTGTCTTTTAGTTTTACTTTAAAACTGAAGGAATTTTTTGGCCAACCCAATATATACAGCATGTGAGCAGAGTTCACCTGGTGCAACTAGTTTAACTCTGGGAAAGCCCCTGAGGCCGGGCAGGACTGAAGGCGGGAGGAGAAGGGGTCAACGAGATGGCTGCATGGCATCACCGACTTGATGGACATGAGTCTGAGTAAACTGCAGGAGTTGGTGATGGGCAGGGAGGCCTGGCGTGCTGTGGTCCATGGGGTTGCAAGGACTCAGAGGCGAGTGAGAGACTGAACTCACAGAAACCGGTAAGACTGAAGAAGCTTAATCACTAACGTTGTTCTTTGGGAAAATACATATTTTTTTATATTTAAATATCCTTTTAGGCTTATTTTTATTTAAGGCTTGGAAGTAATTTAGGTAATTGTTTGCAGAACACTTTATGAGCAACTGTATGCCCATGGTGATTCTTTCTCAACAAACCCAGGTTGTCTATTTCTCACCAGGACAGAGATCTGCTGGTGAAGGCATTCAAGTTCTTCATTTCCTTTCACCAGAAAAACTGGATTTTGTCTCTTAATGACGATGAAGAAGGGGTCATTATGATATCAAATAAAATAATTCCTGGTTCACAAATGCCAGCTTCACAGAAGCAAAGCTAAGTAGGGCCAATTAAAACCATCTTCTCTATCAACCAATATAGGGCACCTCATAATTCTTATCAGCCAGGAAAGGTAGCACATTTGCAGATTATCCTTGAGAATTATTTACTGATGAAATAAATACTGGAGAAATATGAGTATGGATTTGGTGTCAATTTCTTTATTTGCAGTTTCATCATTTTTCAGATAAACAAAAAGGAATTGTAAGATTTACTTATTGGCAGATGAGTTCCAAGAAGTTACATTAAATTGAAGTATTTTTTCTTGATCCCTAGAAAAGCTCTGAATAATTCATACAGTAAAATCAGGGTAAATTGAATAAATGTTTCTGTTTTTTTTTCTGTTTAATTCATTTATTTATTAACCATTTCTTGAGCATTTGTAGTATGAAAAACTCAGTGTCAGATTTAATAGTACAGAGATACATACAGTTGCCCTCAAGAGGTCTTAATTAAAAGACTACTCAATATAATATATCGAATAAGATGAAGCTAAGCAGGTGAAAGAAAGTGAAAGTGAGGTCTTCCCTGGTAGCTCAGCTGGTAAAGAAACAGCCTGCAATGCAGGAGACCTCAGTTTGATTCCTGGGTCAAGAAGATCCCTGGTGAAAGGTTAGGCTACCCATGCCATATTCTTGGGCCTCCCCGGTGGCAAGCTGTTATAATCTATTGACGATGGAATATGGTGTAGCGAACAAGATGAAGCTAAGCAGGTAACACAAGAATTGTTGAATTCTTTCTTGTTCCTGGTCCTACAGTGAGCTTTTATTATATTTTAATTGAATTTTTAATCAAGATAATTATGGATTCACACACAGTTGTTAAAAAGCAATGTAGAGTTCCCTCTCAAAGAACTTGCCTAATTTCTCCAAAAATAATATCTTACATATATTGACATATTTCCTCAGTTTCACTTCCAATCGTGTGTGTGTGTTATAGTCAAATTCCATAGAACTGAATCCCACGGTTAGGTTTGTGGATTCACCGCTGGAGTCAGTCTTCTGAACAGTTGTAACCTCACAAGGACCCTCCCTGCTGCCTTTTTGTAAATACTTCCACCTCCCAACCACCCACCATCCCTATTCCTTGTCAATCACAAGTCTGTTTACCATGTCTACAAAATTTTGTCATTACAAATGACACCGTAGTTATATAAAAATCTCCCCAACTTATTCTTCTTTGTCTAACTCATTTAACTACATTATGGCCTGTGCCTTTCTATGTAAATTTTGCAACAAACATATATGTTAATGAAAAAATCTCCCAGGACTATTGATAGAAACTGCATCAGACACATAGATACAATAGACAACTTTACTATGTTGAAATTTTCAGTCCATGACCACAGTGTGTCCCTCCATTTATTTAAGTTTCTTGTATTTCTTTCATCACCCTTTTGTAATTATCTGCAGGTAATTTTCTTAAATATTTTGTTAAGTGAATAGCTAAGTAGTTTATGTGGAGCGATAATAAACAACATTTGAAAATGGAACTGATTTCTATGTGTTGATTTTATATCCCCCAAACTTGGTAAACTCACGTTAAAAATTCTAGGAGAATTTTTATAAATTCTTGCACATTTTCTACATAAATAATCATGTCATCCTCAAATACAAAGAGTATAACCTCTGCCTTTTTGATCTGCATACTTTTGTTTATTGTCCTTTTAAAATGGATACTTGGATAAAAGTTTGAATAAAACTGATCGACTAGACATTTTTACTTTATTCCTGATCTCAGGAGGAAAGCATTCCAAATTTCACCGTTAAGTGTGCTACTAGCTCCGGGATTTTTTAATGCTTTTCTATTGAGCTGAGGTATTTTCCTTCTTTTGATAGTTTGTCAGGTGTTTTCATTTTTCTTTTTCTTAAATGAGTAGGCATTGGAATTTGTTAAATGTCTTTTTATATCAATATTGATTGACATAGAAAATATCATAAGATCTTTCTCCTTTGTCTTACTGATGCAAAGTTATGCTCGGTTTTTGAATTTTAAACAAGCCTTGTATTTCTGATCATTTATACTATTTGCTTTATGCATTACTGGATACTGTATGCTAATTTTTTTGAAGATTTTGCCTATAAAGTCAAGAAGTATTGGTCTGTGTTTTTCTGTACTGCCTTTTCTTGTTTTAGAATCACAGTAATACTGACCTCATAAAATGAACTGGGAAGTTTTCCGTCCTGTTCTACATTCTGGAAGATATTGCACACAATTATTGTAAATTATATTTTAAATGTTTAATAGTTTTGGCTGGTAAAATCAATTGAATATGAAACTTATCTTTAGGAGCATTCAAATTACAGATTAAGTTGCCTTTGTGTTTATAAGGCTACTTATATTGCCAATATCATCTTTACTGAGTTTTGGAAGCTTGTGGATTTCGAGAAAATTTATGAGTCCAAAATTATTCCCACTATTCCTTTACTGTCTGGACAATGGCTGCAGGATCTGCCATTTTATCTTTAATTTCAATCAATACTGATTACCCTCTGTACCATTCTGAATATTGCATCTTCTGTTTATTATTGTCCATCTTGACAGTCTTGTCAACTGTATTGATTTTTCTAAAAAAAAATTAGTTTTTTGGTTTCTACTAATTTCTGTATTCTTTTCTTTTAAATTTTCCAATGGTTTTTAACCTTTATTATTTCCTGTCTTTTGCCAGCCTTGGACTTATTTTGCTCTTCCATTTCTAGGTTTAAAACTTAGATTATTGATATGAGACTTTTACTTGTTTCTAATGTAAGCATCTAATGCTATTAGATTTCCCTCTTTAGAAATACTTCAGTTGCTTTACACATTTTTTTCCTTTTTTTTCCAGTTTATGTGGTTTTAAATTCATTCAAAACTTTTTATTTTTCTTACAAATTGACTATTTAGTGGTATATTGTTTAATTTCTAAATATTTGGGGATTTTCCTGTTGTATTCTGTTGTTTATTTCTAGTTTCATTTTGTTCAGTTCAGTTCAGTCGCTCAGTCATGTCCGACTCTTTGCGACCCCATCAACCGCAGCGCGCCAGGCCTCCCTGTCCATCATCATCTCCCGGAGTTCACCCAGTCTCACGTCCATCGAGTCCGTGATGCCATCATTTTGTTACTGTTAGAGAACTCACATTTTAGGTAATTATGGATATGTTAGCACTGAAGTCTGCTATTTTGTTGGTTATTTCTCATTTGTTTTATGAGACCTCATTCTACAGTTTTCTTTTCTTGTGCATCTGTAGTTATTAGATCTTTTCTAGAATTCTATCTACTTTTATAGTGTTTTTGATGTCTCTCATTGTATAGTCAACATAGTGATTGCTCTGATTATCACTATATATATATATACAACTTATAGCCATTGATTTGTATTACCTTTTTGCCACTTTGATGCACATAATTCTTATGTCCATCTGTGCCCTTTAAAATCCTTCTTTTAAAATATTATTCTGAGTATTAATGGTATCACTTTTAAATCATCCAGTATAATTTATGAATTCTAGAATTCTATCTGCTTTTATAGTGTTTTTGATGTCTCTCATTGTATAGTCAACATAGTGATTGCTCTGATTATCACTATATATATATATACAACTTATAGCCATTGATTTGTATTACCTTTTTGCCACTTTGATGCACATAATTCTTATGTCCATCTGTGCCCTTTAAAATCCTTCTTTTAAAATATTATTCTGAGTATTAATGGTATCACTTTTAAATCATCCAGTATAATTTATGAAACATGGAGAAAAGAGCCATCTACTTTATGTTCTTTAGATATTCCTTTCATCAGTAGAAAGAACTACAAACTATAAATCTGGGTTGTTAGAATTTCAACTTGAGTGTTATGGAGGAATCCAGAACAGTATCCCAGCAAAGGAAGTTGAGTAGAGGGTTTTATAGGGAAGAGAGAAAGTTAATGCAGCTTTACACAAATTGTTTACCAAGAATTTGGATTGGAAGGTAAAATTGTTCTATATATACAATTGGGTTAGGGAATGTACCTTACCAGTTTCTAGAAAAGGTATGCTTCCTTTAGTTGAGAAAAATTCCAGTTCTCAACAATAGTCCTCTCTTTGGCAGCTCAGCAATTTTTCAGCAGCTTTAATTCAGAACGTTCAGCAACAGTCTGCTATGAGCAGCAAGCCTGAAAGTCCTTAGGCGGCAGCTCCATCCCTTCTGAGGCAATTCTTTTCACAACTTCTTCCTTCATGCATTCTAAGAGCTTTATTTTATCATTCTTTTCCATTTGAAGACCTTCTTTTAGTGAATGGTTCAAGATAGGTCTGTTAGTAGTAAATTATTTTAGTTTTTCTTCATGTGAGAAGGATTCTTCGTGAATGGATGTAGATTTTGTGATTGACATTTTTTTCTTTCAAAGCTTATAAAATAGCATGTCATGTTACTTCCTTCTGATCTCCATGATTTCTGATGAGAAGTCAGCTGTCATTCCAAATGGTGTTCTGTTACAAGGATAGCATTATTTCTTTCTGGCTGTTTTCAAATTTGCAAGTCTTTAGTTTTGGAAAGTGCAAAATACATCTTGACATAGATTCGTTTATCTTTTGTGAGATTTTCTCAGTTTCTTAGAGCTTTGGATTTGTGATTTTTACCAAATGTGATAAGTTTGCAGTCGTTAATAATGAGGAAAGTTCATCCTCACTATTTTGCTTTATTCTTTTCAGTCTTTTCACTCTTTATTATTACAATTGGGTCAATTCCGTTGTCTAGTCTCAAGCTGCTGTCTTCTCCATTCTATTACCAAGACCACCCAATGCGATTTTATTTTAGTTTTCAGCTGTACAATTTCCATTTAGTACTTAATTCAGTTTCTATTTCTTTGTTGAATATTTCCTCTGGCTGCTTATTTTTGGCAGGGCCTCAACTATCCCACTTGTCAGTGTCGGGTGTCTTGAGGTTGCCAGAGGAATCCCGCTCTGTTCAGTAGAGGGAAGCCCCCATATACGTGCCTGACTGCTCAGTCCTGTCCAACTCTTTGCGACCCCAGGGGCTATAGCCCCCCAGGACCTTCTGTCCATGGAATTTCCCAGGCAAGAATGCAGGAGTGTGTGGGGGTTGCCATTTCCTCCTCCAGGGATCGTCCCAACCCAGGGACCAAAATTGTGTCTCTTTCTTCTGGATTGGCAGTTGGATTCTTTACCGCTGTGCCACCCACGCTGGGGGCCAGGGAGGGCTGGATCTGCAAACCCTTCTCTTGCTCTGCTCCTCTGGTGTTGGGTCCCCAAGTCAGTTTGCAACCCTCTTACTACTTTCTCAGAGCTCTTCTGTGTAGCCATCTGCAGCATATTCAAAGTTCATGTGATGGCCCATGCAAAGACCGTGAAAACAATTTCCAGACATAGACCACTTCAAAAGAGAGTGACTTTCTTAACAACCAAGAGCAAAAAGAATGAGGGCACTCCCGACACAGTGGGCCAGCCTCCTGAGAGGCAAGGCAAAGCTGACTCCTTTCGTGGGTTACTGGGCAGCTTTTAGAGCCTCAAGATAAAGAAAATTCCTGATGGAAGGGTGGCTCTGCATGACTGGTTAGGTGCTCTAGGGTGGGTATCTTACCTAATATGGCGCGAGGGAGCTGCCAGTGCGGATCTGGGGCCCATGGCAACAGTTGCCATGGGGCTCAGCTAATCCTGAGGTTTTTCTCCTGTGACCTTGGTATAGAGCTCCACAGCTGTGGCCATGGTATACAGCTCCACAGTTGACACATGTGCTTAGTGGGAAGTAGCAAGGAAAAGTGGGTCTATGTTATTTTGTTTGGACTAGAATTTTTCATTATATTTTAAAAGTTGTCTAATTACAAACTTCAGATATACTTATATCTGAATATAAACTTTATATTTCAAGCCTGAATGCAAATATCACTTTAAATTATCATCCATACTCTGTTCCAATCTCAAAGCAGAAAAAAAATGTATATATATATGGAAAGTATGTATATAGTCTTCCAGTCAATCAGTGCTTTGTAAGTAATTTAGTTCCTTTTTCCAAGGGCAATTTATGTTTTAGATGAAAAAACAAATGAATTAATTGTCTATATTTCAGGAAATTATACTTTTCAGGCAAATCAATACAATACTTATTATGTGTTTAATAATAATTTCATTTTATTATAAAAAATTACTAATTATTTTAAAATTTGTGATGTCAAGTTTTAGTGCAAAGACAAAAATTAATTTGTCCATAAGTAAGTTGGAAGCATCTGTCCACTGGTAAAAATGAAAACTGAATTTAATCCAATCATTTGAAAATGGAAATATAACAAAATTTTCTGTAAAAGAAGAAATTCAATACTGGATTTAGATTTGGAAACACAGTAATTAGCTAAATAATTCTGTTAACTCTACCTTATTTTTGCCCTGGGCAAAAATATGCCCTATGTATGCATAATGATGAAGGTGATTTAGGTTGCTAAGGCAAAGTAAACACTGCAGTCTTAAAATGTAGCCTTAGCCGTTTCATATTGGACCTAATTTTGTCACTTCTTCTTGAACTTCCCTGGTGGCTCAGAGGTTAAAGCATCTGCCTCCAATGTGGAAGACCTGGGTTTGATCCCTGGGTTGGGAAGATTCCCCTGGAGAAGGAAATGGCAACCCACTCCAGTATTCTTGCCTGGAGAATCCCATGGACGGAGAAGCCTGGTAGGCTACAGTCCACGGGGTCACAAAGAGTAGGACATGACTGAGTGACTTTGCTTATTCTCATAGTCTTTTACAAGCCTTTAATAAGCATGTATTGAATTGCATTTAAGATTTTGTTTTGTTTCTGTTTGTTTAGAACTTTGTCTTTCCCACTAGTATAGCAGTTCTTGAGCTAGGCTGAGTCACTATCACTTTGTACAGTGCCTTACATATAAAACCTGCCCAAGAATGTTTCCTTAATACATATATATGTGCATGCATTTATATAGGAATGTTTCCTAAATGCATACATATATACATATATATATATATATGTAACAAAAACACAGATATCATAGAATTTCATCAGAGACAAAAAGGAAAAAGTAAAATAGACTAGCATTTAATAAGTAAATTCTATAGCAATATTCTATTATTTGTATACCTTTCATTTTAGAATTAAACTTTTAGCCCAATTTGAGATTTGAGATGTCTACTCTCACCATAAAAATGGCTTTCTTATGAAGAACTGATGAGGAAACATGTGTTCCTGACCAAAACCAAATAGATTAAATAGAATCTATCTTTTAACATTTAAAGGAAAATAAAGGAGAAAGGTTAAAAATATACCTACCACCTTAAAATATGTTTACAAAATTATAGTCTGAGAATATTGTTTCATTATTTTCTTGCAAAGAATATTCTGGTATTTAAATAAACCAAATGGAGGTTTTGAATGTGCCCTGAATTTAGATGCCCCTTGAAAATACACTAGAAACAGCTGGTTGTGTGCTTGTGCTAAGTCACTTCAGTAGTGTCCAACTCTGTGTGACCCTATAGACTGGAGCCTTCCAGGCTCCACTGTCTGTGGGATTCTCCAGGCAAGAATACTGGAATGGGTTGCCATTCTTTTCTCCAGGGGATCTTCCCAACCCAGGGACCATACTGATTTCCCTATGTCTTCTACTTTGCAAGCAGATTCTTTACCACTAAGCCACTAGGGAAGCCCAAAGCTGTGGAGAACCTGTTCTTTGTCACTCAACAGATGGGAAGCTGGCAGCTGAGTAGCAGACAGTGAACATTTGACGACATAAGATAAAGCAAGAGAGGAGCGCCGCCTTCTTCTTGCTCTCCCTCCCACATGTCTGTGTTTCTGTGTTCAGCTACCTTGGGCCATGCATTAAGGAAGGGAAAGTAGCAACATGCAGTAATTAGCTCTGTAATCCCCTAAGATTGCTAAATATTTTGCAGGCAAAGTTTTGGAAATCGCCAAATATCAACAATAAATGTCAGGTTTGTTTTTTGTTTGTCTTTTAAAGAGAATTCTCCTGCAGACGTCCCCGGTGGCTTGGGGGTCTATACCTGCAGACGCAAAAGACTCAGGAGACACGGGTGTGAGCCCTGGATTGGGAAGATCCCCTGCAGGAGCAAACGGCAAACACCCCAGTGTTCTTTTCTGAAAACTCCCGTGGACAGAGGAGCCTGGCAGGTTTCAGTCTATGGGGTAGCAAAGAGCTGGACATGACTGAGTGACACAGCACATTTATTCTCCTAACAAGAATTCTAAATACTAAAGATATTTGTAGCTATCCTGAGAAGAATGGGATCATAGATGCTAAGCATGAATAAATCTCAGATTTCTCAGTTTGGGAAAAATAAACTATTCCTGACAAAAACTAGTAAGTGATATAGAATTATCCTTAAGTATGTCTAATCTTTAAGCCAAGAAAAACAGAGCATTAGTCTTTAAGTAGGAGTCTATTTGTTAAACAGTTAAATTTGTGATTTTTTTTTTAACAGTAACTCCTGATTGTTATTTATTACAGCTGCAAGATCTGGCAAAGGCTCTTAGGGCATGAAATATGATCTAAACCTGACAATATGTAATTTATACAGAAAATACTTCTGGAGAAAACAAGTAGAAGGATGTTTATAGAGGTGATCTTGTGTGACAGCAATATATCTTAAAATATTTGAGATTCATAGCAATTTTCTTCTCATTTCAAATACTCCATTTTCACTCTACTGCTTTTTTTTTTTAAAACCATCAAGCTTTTCTGTGCTTGAAGAAGCTCATGGCCGTTAATGTGAAACTGGAATACTTCAAATAATGTTATTTCTTATGCAAACAAATCTTATTAGTAAAGTATGGTACCAGCAAAAATCATGCCCAAATGAAACTTCACCTTTCTGTTTTGAGATGAAAGCTGCAAGTGAATTCTAGAGAAATATAACTTATTTACAATAACAATGGATACTTTAATCAAGGTGTTAATTAGTTAGTTGCTCAGTCTTGTCCACCTCTTTGCAACCCCATGGACTGTACCCTGCTGATCTCCTCTGTCCTTGGGATGCTTCAGGCAAGAATACTGGAGCGGGTTGCCATTCCCTTCTCCAGGGGGTCTTCCTGACCCAGGGACTGAGCCCAGGTTTCACCCACTGGCTAAGGGACAATATTGAATATCACTGTGACCTAAGTCCCAAAGTACCTGTATAAGGTGCTGTTCCGGTCCTAAACTGGGGGCCCTAACATCTGGGCATATGTCCAGATGTTAAAGAACTATATGTCCATAATACAACATAATACTAAAAAATCAGGATGTTAACGATAAAAACTTTTCCACAGAATTAGCCATTGTACTCTAGCAACAACAATAACAAATGAGTAGCAATTAAAATTATAATAATTGAGTTAGTAAAAGCAGAGAACTGTATTATATTCATTTGATTCATAAGGGACTCCAAATCTACTTGCTTATTTTCGTTTCTAGAGGAACGGTTTTGGTTCATTTTCAGGTAGTATTACATGAACTGTTATCCCATAACTGAATATTAAAGTTAAGAATTTCTTAGGTGAACAGCTCCTGGGGACAGCAAGATCCACGGTGTGGCTCTGGCAGTGAATGGACGTAGCAGAATGAAGGTGGAAGCTGCAAACAGTCAAGAGGTGGAGGGGTGAGGAGGCTGGACTGCTGGATGCATTATAGACGATGATGATGGATTTGTTCAGGATGACAACAGAAATGCAGGTGAAGAGGCAAACAATGAACGAGGGACCAAGTTTCCATTGACTAAGCGTGAATTATCAGGAGGTCAGAATGTGATGAGTGACAAGCAGGGGAGAAGCCAAAAATTCTTTGGTTTCTAAATCTAATACCATGGTTATTAACAGTCTTTAATAATCTTTTTATTCTTTCACTCAGTTACTCAAATTATTTAGTGAGAACCCCCTGGGTGATTTACTTGTCTGTGTTTGTCTCCTCTGCAGCCCATTTCTTTTATGTTGTAGCAATTTCGAAGTCATCCCTAGGCTCACTGGAGCACCCAGTTATTCGTGTCTTCTCTGAACTTTACCGTTTACACTCGTCTCTTGTGAAATCCTGTTACCACCTGTGCCAACACTGTATCTTCACTGACACACCGTTCCCCTGAAATTCAGAGTCATGAGTCCATCTGGTTATCTGACAGTAAAATGTATTGTTTTTAGACGCTGATGAATAACATTAAGAGAAATCTCCACATTAGCTCTACTCCTGATCTTTACCCTCAGAATGTCCTGCTTCAGCCGTCTCCATGTTGATAGAGTGCAATTCCATTCTTGGAATTGACACTGCAAATTTTGACACTATTGTTAATCTTATTTACCTTCTTTTATACCTTAAATCCACATCTGATGGTGAGGATAATATTTTACAAATTTGTATGCTCATTCAGTTCAGTTGCTCAGTGCTGTCTGACTCTTTGCAACCCCATGGACTACAGCACGCCAGGCTTCCCTGTCCATCACCAGCTCCAGGGGTTTGCTCAGACTCATGTCCATCGAGGCAGTGATGCCATCCGACCATCCCATCCTCTGTCGTCGCCTTCTTATGTCACAGTTATCCAACTTGACTGCTGCCCATCTCACGCCCCAGGATGAAAGCTCAATAAAGGCAGTAGCTTTCCCAGTTTGCTCCTGCTCCAGACTAAAAACCTAAAACAATGTGCCCGATATGTGTAGAAAAATGAACAAGTCATCCCCCAAATGCAGGTGTTTATATCAGCCTTAAGAGTCAAATGCCACACTCAGCTTCCTCTGCTGCTGTTGCTCCATCTCTGAGTCGTGTCCAGCTCTTGGCAAGCCCATGACCTCCAGCACTGCAGGCTCCCCTGTCCATCACTGTCTCATGTAGATACGTTCCTTATATCTGTGCAAATATAAGAGCTCTGTGACTATATTTATATATATAATTCTATACATTGATTAGTGATATTTTTATCACTAGTTCAGGTTTGTTCAGTTCAGTCATTCAGTTGTGTCCGACTCTTTGCGACCCCATGAACCACAGCACGCCAGGCCTCCTTGTCCATCACCAGTTCCCGGAGTTCACTCAGACTCACGTCCATCCAGTCAGTGATGGCATCTCTCCTTCTCATTCTCTGTCATCCCCTTCTCCTCCTGCCCTCATTCATTCGCAGTATCAGGGTCTTTTCAAATGAATCAGCTCCTCGCATCAGGTGGCCAAAGGATTGGAGTTTCAGCTTCAGCATCAGTCCTTCCAATGAATACCCAGGGCTGATCTCCTTTAGGATGCACTGGTTGAATTTCCTTGCAGTCCAAAAGACTCTCAAGAGTCTTCTGCAACACCACAGTTCAAAAGCATCAATTCTTTGGCACTCAGCCTTCTTTGTACTTCAGATTTCACATCCATACATGACCACTGGAAAAACCATAGCTTTGACTAGACGGACATTTGTTGACAAAGTAATGTCCCTGCTTTTTAATATGCTGTCTAGGTTGGTCATAACTTTCCTTCCAAGGAGTAAGTGTCATTTAATTTCATGACTGCAATTGCCATCTGCAGTGATTTTGGAGCCCCCCCCAAAAATAAATAAATAAATAAATAAAGTCTGCCACTGTTTCCACTGTTTCCCCATCTATTTGCCATGAAGTGATGGGACCAGATGCCATGATCTTAGTTTTCTGAATGTTGAGCTTTAAGCCAACTTTATCACTCTCCTCTTTCACTTTCATCAGTAGGTGCTTTAGTTCTTCTTCACTTTCTGTCATAAGGATAGTGTCATCTGCATATCTGAGGTTATTGATATTT
>SJYC01042565.1:0-12196 GCA_006408675.1 Madoqua kirkii
AACTCTTTTCCGATCATCTTGATTCAGCTGGTCTGGGTTAGGGCTTACTCATCTATCTTTACCCAGAGTTCCACAAGTAACATAAATGCACATCAAGTGTGAGGACCACTGTTGGAAAAGAGCAAAATGTCTAAGCGAAGGTTGGTAGCTATTTCAAGGTCTAAGTTCATACTGGTGGCTAAAATTATATGTGGGGACAGCCACCATAATTCACAAACATGTACCCCTATATTCACAGCAGCACTATTCATAATAGGCAAGACATCGTAACAAACTAAATGCCCATCAACTGATGAATGGATAAAGAAGATGTGGTATATATATATACAGTGGAATACTGTTTAGTCATAAATAGAATGAAGTAATGCCATTTTCAGCAACATGGACGGACCTAGAGATTACCAGACTAAGTGAAGTAAGTCAGAAAGAGAAAGTAAAATACCATTTTGTGTGGAATCTGAAATAAGGCACAGATAAAACCTATCTATGAAACAGAAACAGACTCATAGACGTAGAGAACAGAATTACAGTTACCAAGGGGGAGGGAGGGTAGGGGGGGATGTTCTGGGAATCTGAGGTTAGTAGATGAAAACTATAGATTTGAGATAGATAGATAGATAGATAGATACATGTATACCTGTATAATACAAATTAACACAGCATTGTAAAACTATACTTCAATAAAAAATAAATTTAAAAAAATTAAAAATAAAATAAAAAAGAATAGCCCATTAATTTGAACAGATTGACAACTGTATGGCCTCAGGACTTGAAAGCAGATGTTGCAGAATTAAGTCAAGCCTGACAGGCTAAGGGAATGTGATGAAGATGAGGGAAGCTCTTTCAGATAGCGTGGCATGACTGAGCCATAGTTGGAAGCTAAGGAAGCCAGAGGTGCCACACTTTAGCTGTCTGAGATGTACTAGGAAGGGGACAGGATGGAGAGCAGGGAAACAGCATTTACCCAAAGGCACCATGTGATCTTGCAAGGTCAAGAGGCAGGAGCTGTGAGCAACAACAGGCAAAGGTAAAAAACACATTTTCCAAGATCACAAGTTAGGTGTCTAGGCCCTTTTGACACATGGAGAACACTCTTCAGCAGTATCATCTTGGAATAATGAAAGACAAAAACAAACACAATTGATACAACCACTATGGAGGGCAGTTTAGAGGTTCCTTTAAAAATTAAAAATAGAGTTACCATATGATCCTGCATCCCCACTCCTGGGCATATAGCCAGTGCATGCTCAATCAATTCAGTCATGCCAACTCTTTGTGACGCTATGGACAGTAACTCACCAGGCTCCTCTGTCCATGAGATTTTCCAGGCAAGAATGCTGGGTGGGTTGCCCTTTTAATAATTCAAAAAGATACATGTACTATAAAGTTCACTGCAGCACTATTTAGAGTAGCCAGGACATGGAAGTAACCTAAAAGTCCATCAGCAGAGGAATGAATAAAGAAGATGTGGTATATGTATATGATGGAATATTATTCAACCATAAAAAAGAAATGAAATTGGGTCATTTGTAGAGACGTGGATGGACCTAGAGACTGTCATACAGAGTGAAACATGTCATACAGAGTGAAGAGACATAGAGACTGTCATACAGAGTGAAGTAAGTCAGAAAGAGGAAAACAAATGCATATGAATGCACACATGTGAAAAATGGTATAGAAGACCTTATTTGCAAAACAGAAAAAGGGACACAGACATAAAGAATAAACATAATGAACACCAAGGTGCAGGTGAAGGGGGTTGGGATGAATTGAGATATTGAGACTGACATATATACACTATTGATACCATGTATAAAATAGGCAACTAATGAGAACCTACTGTATAGCTCAGGGAACTCCACTCAGTGCTCCGTGGTGACCTAAAAGGGAAGGAAATCCAAAAAAGGGGCTCTCTCTCTCTCTCTCTCTCTCTATATATATATATATATATACATATATCTACATACATGTATAGCTAATATACACATATAGCTAATTCACTTTGCTGTACAGTAGAAACCAATAGAACATTGTAAAGCAATTATACTCCAAAAAAATTAATAAAACAATGAAGCCATGTATCTTGGCAGCTTCAGTAATATCAACATATATTAAATGTGCCAGCAGCAAGTGCTTACTTTCCTAAGGTATGATGACACAGAGAAGGGAGACGAATTGTTCTTCCTCTCTGAAAGGACGTGCACTTAAGTAGCATTTAAGGGGTTACAGGGCAGTGTAAGGAAATCCTTTCTGATGGGAATGTCCTGAGACACAGACACAGCATGGATTACAGCGCAAGGCTAAGGAAGTTACCCGCAGGGGGCGCTGCCTGCACTCCTCTGTATTCTGTGTGCCCTATTTCAATAAACTCTCACTAAACGTGGTTCCCATTGGAAAAGACCCTGATGCTGGGAGGGACTGGGGGCAGGAGGAGAAGGGGACAACAGAGGATGAGATGGCTGGATGGCATCACCGACTCGATGGAGGTGAATTTGAGTGAACTCCGGGAGTTGGTGATGGACAGGGAGGCCTGGCGTGCTGCGATTCATGGGGTCGCAAAGAGTCAGACATGACTGAGTGACTGAACTGACTGAAACGTGGTTCCTTAACTTGTTAGTGCCGAGGAATTGATGCTTTTGAACTGTGGTGTTGGAGAAGACTCTTGAGAGTCCCTTGGACTGCAAAGAGATCCAACCAGTCCATCCTAAAGGAGACCAGTCCTAGGTGTTCTTTGGAAGGAATGATGCTAAAGCTGAAACTCCAGTACTTTGCCCACCTCATGTGAAGAGCTGACTCATTGGAAAAGACTCTGATGCTGGGAGGGATTGGGGGCAGGAGGAGAAGGGGACGACAGAAGATGAGATGGCTAGATGGCATCACGGACTCGATGGACGTGAGTCTGAGTGAACTCTGGGAGATGGTGATGGACAGGGAGGCCTGGCGTGCTGCGATTCATGGGGTCGCAAAGAGTCGGACACGACTGAGCCACTGAACTGAACTGAACTTGTCCTCATTCCTTGAAACCTGACAGAGTCTGAAGCACAACTTGAGATCCTCCATGCCCCTGCTCCTGACATTCTCCATCTGGCAGAGCATCCATTAGCCTCTAACTGGCTCCTAGACATCTCTGGCCCTGGCATAATCTTTCAGTGTTATAAATCTCCCTCTAAGGACTGCTTTAACTGCATCGCACAGTTTTTTATATGCCATTATTTTTTAGTTGTTAATTTGTTTTATTACCCAGAATATGGTCTATTTTGATGAATATCCATGTGCACTTCAGGACTTCCCCTGTGGCTCAGCTGTAAAGAATCCGTCTGCAGTTCAGGAGATGTAGGAGGCATGAGTTCGATCCCTGGGTCAGGAAGATCCCTTGGAGATGGACATGGGGACCCACTCCAGCATACTTTCTTGAAGAATCTCGTGAATAGAGGAGTCTGGGAGGCTCCATGGGGTCGCAAACAGGTGGACACCAGTGAAGCAACTAAGTATGCATGCACACATGTGCACTCAGTGTGAACTTTGCTGCTGTTGAATAAAACATTCTATAAATATCAATTAGATACGTTTGGCTGAGACATTATTTTGTTTTGTTTCATCTCTGATTTTATTTTGACTTGTTTTTCATAACTGAGAAAGAAATGTCTCAACTTTAATTTCTCCTTTTATTTCTATCGCTTTTCCCTGTATTTTGAAGCTTTTTGTTAGGTATATAAACATTTAGGTTATTATGTTCACTTGGGGTTTTATCATTATGCAGTGTCTCTCTCTACCCCTGTTAATTTTCCTTGTTCTGAAATCTACATTATGTGATATTTACATACCACTTACTTATATAAGATTTTCCATTATTGATTGCATAGGGGGTATCTTTTCCATCCTTACCTATCTGTATCATTATTTTAAAGTGGGACCGTTTTAGATAGTATATGGTTAGATCTTTTTATCCATGACAGTCTCCATAGTCTGTTCATGTCCTCTGTTTTTCATTTCTCTTTTTCTCCTTTGATGCTTTCTTCCAAATTATTTGAATTTTCAAGTATTTTAATTTTTCTATGGCCATGTATAATTATTTTAGTGGTTCCTTTAAGGATTACAATATATATATACAAACTTAACTTTTCATAGTGTATTTAAGGCTGATATTTTACCACTTCAAGTGGGATGCTGAAAACTTCCCACCACAGAAGTTTCTTTATTCTCCCCTATCCTTTGTGGTAGTGGCCATGTATTACATCTACACACTTTAAAACTCCATTGTTATCGATAATGCTATGACATTATCTCTCAACTCCATACTTGAGTCAAACAACATAAGAGGAAAAGAGTAGCTTATTTCTATTTATATATTTATGATTTATTTCATCCTTCCTTCATTGCTGATGCTCCAAGTTTCTTTCTGATATAAATTCCCTCTACTTGAAGAACTCATCTTAACATTTCTTTTATATAGCAGGTCTGCTAACAGCAGATTCTCTTATTTTTCTTTTATCTGAGAATATTTTCATTTCAGTTTTCCCCTTATAAAGTTTATTTTTCTTTTTTTGCTAGATATACAGTTCTCAGTGGATAGTTCTGTTCTTTCAGCACTTTTATAATGTTACTGTATTGCCTTTTCTTTCCACAGTTTCTGATGAGAAATATGTAGTCATTCTAATCATTGTTTCCTTATAGGTAGCACATTTATTTCTCTAGCTCCAGTTTTCTATTGCTTTAGTTTGCAGTTGTTATATCATGTCTGGGTGTGGATTTCTTTGAGTTTATCCTTTTGGAGATTTGTTGTGCTTCTTACATCTGTAAGTTCATGTCTTCTGCTAAATTTAGGAAAATTTCAGATATTTTTTTCCCTCAAGCATGTTTTCTGTGCTTTGTTTTCTCTTCTCCTTCTTGGATTCTGATAACATAAATACTAGATCTTTTGTTTTCCAGAAGGCTCTGAGGCTCTGTTCAATTTTTTAAAACCATTTTCTCTCTGCAGTTCAGATGGTATAATTTCTTTCTTCAGTTCACTGACTCTTTCTTCTGTCATTTTTTGTTTTGCTATTAACCTCATCCATTAAATCACTATGTCAACTTTTGTATGTTCAGGCTCTCAAATTTCAGTTTGCTTCTTTTTTCATATTTTCTATATCTATGCTGAGATTTTATCTCCATAGTCTGTTCATGTCCTCTGTTTTTCATTTCTCTTTTTCTCCTTTGATGCTTTCTTCCAAATTATTTGAATTTTCAAGTATTTTAATTTTTCTATGGCCATGTATAATTATTTTAGTGGTTCCTTTAAGGATTACAATATATATATACAAACTTAACTTTTCATAGTGTATTTAAGGCTGATATTTTACCACTTCAAGTGGGATGCTGAAAACTTCCCACCACAGAAGTTTCTTTATTCTCCCCTATCCTTTGTGGTAGTGGCCATGTATTACATCTACACACTTTAAAACTCCATTGTTATCGATAATGCTATGACATTATCTCTCAACTCCATACTTGAGTCAAACAACATAAGAGGAAAAGAGTAGCTTATTATTTCTATTTATATATTTATGATTTATTTCATCCTTCCTTCATTGCTGATGCTCCAAGTTTCTTTCTGATATAAATTCCCTCTACTTGAAGAACTCATCTTAACATTTCTTTTATATAGCAGGTCTGCTAACAGCAGATTCTCTTATTTTTCTTTTATCTGAGAATATTTTCATTTCAGTTTTCCCCTTATAAAGTTTATTTTTCTTTTTTTGCTAGATATACAGTTCTCAGTGGATAGTTCTGTTCTTTCAGCACTTTTATAATGTTACTGTATTGCCTTTTCTTTCCACAGTTTCTGATGAGAAATATGTAGTCATTCTAATCATTGTTTCCTTATAGGTAGCACATTTATTTCTCTAGCTCCAGTTTTCTATTGCTTTAGTTTGCAGTTGTTATATCATGTCTGGGTGTGGATTTCTTTGAGTTTATCCTTTTGGAGATTTGTTGTGCTTCTTACATCTGTAAGTTCATGTCTTCTGCTAAATTTAGGAAAATTTCAGATATTTTTTTCCCTCAAGCATGTTTTCTGTGCTTTGTTTTCTCTTCTCCTTCTTGGATTCTGATAACATAAATACTAGATCTTTTGTTTTCCAGAAGGCTCTGAGGCTCTGTTCAATTTTTTAAAACCATTTTCTCTCTGCAGTTCAGATGGTATAATTTCTTTCTTCAGTTCACTGACTCTTTCTTCTGTCATTTTTTGTTTTGCTATTAACCTCATCCATTAAATCACTATGTCAACTTTTGTATGTTCAGGCTCTCAAATTTCAGTTTGCTTCTTTTTTCATATTTTCTATATCTATGCTGAGATTTTCTATCTTACTATTTTTTTAAAGAGTTTTCAGCCTAACTTCTTGGAACCAAGTCATGTTAACAGCTTTTGATTGCTTTTTCCATGATAAAGTGAAATTTACCTGGTTTTCATTCACTAAGCCATTTTGGATTATATCTTGAACATTTTGAATAATGTATCATGAGATTGTAGATCTTATTTAAATCTTGAGGAGACTGTTGACTTTTTTGACTGTTTGATTTAGCAAACAATTTATCTAGTTAGTTTTAGTCTGCAACTTCTAATCTACCTTCTTTCAGCTATGGTTTCAATACCCATTTATTTGCCTTTGGAGTGCTTTTGGGCTGATCTAAATGGAAAACCTGAAAGTCAGTCTGAGACATGACTGGTTGTCTATCCTTTAATGAAGTTCTCAACACGTATAGCACACTATTTACAGTTAGATGCAATCATGGACAGCTCTCAGATAAATCTAGTTCATAAGCAACATTACTGCATTGACCTCTGTATCTCCTTCCTTTCTACAATACCCTTGAAATTTTCTTTTCAAAAATTTTTAAAGTATTTATTGATTTGGTTTTATTTCTTTGGTTGTGCAGAGTCTTAGTTGTGGCATGCAGAATCCTCATTGCAGTGTGAAGAATCTTTTCGTTGTATTATGTGGGATCTAAGTTCCCTGGTCAGGAATTGAACCCTTGCTCCTTGCATTGGGAGTGTGGAGTCCTAGAAGCTTGACCACCAAGAAAGTCCTTCTTTGAAATTTTCCTGATCCCAGGTCTCCTCTCACTTTGCCGGCACTTTAGTCAGAAAGCCAGAGCTTTATTTTCTCTTTTCAGCTTCATAATTCCCATAACTGCATTTGTATTAGGACCACGAATCACAGAGCAGAGGGGGAAAAAAAAACCAAAACACAGCAATAGGCATTGCCCCACCCTCTTGTGAGTACAGTTCCTCTGGACAGGGTGAATTCTTTCCCTTTAGGGTGGTTCCCTTAGGCCCACTGCTGCCATCATCCTTGCCTCTAACATATCATCATGGTATTGTCAGGGGGCTGGGTAGGAAAGAAAAGAAATAAAGGAGGGATTTCTCCCTCTCTTTACAACACTTAGGAGTCTTGTGGTCTGCTCTTGGGCTTATAGAGAGACATTCTTCCAAAGTTTTTCCATCTCCACCTGCTCTACATCTTCATCTGGGTTTTGGCTGCTTTTGAGCCCAGGCAGAATGATCCTAAGGAAAAAAAAAAAAATGAGAAACTCCCTGCCAGTGTCATATTACATCAAGTTATGGTTTCTTTTCTTAATTATGCCTGCTATCATTTACTTTACAGAGTCATTAGGGAGTTGTTTTATGGATTCTGTCCAGAGTTTATAATTGTGTTCAGTGGGAGAATGTCACAGGATAGAGTGTATTTACTCCATCTAGCTTGGAGTCAGAACATTCTGGACAGGGTAATTTTTGTTAGCTAAACTTTGACTGTTACATAAGGAAACATCCCAAATTGTTGGATCTGACCAGCCAGATATGCCTTAATTTTTTTGGATCCTTGTTTTAGCATTATTAGTAGAATGATGTTGTTTTATTCTCATAGTATAGTACATATGTCTTTTTAGTCTCTTCTGAAAACATTCTCTTTATCGTACCACTGATGTAAAGCTATTATGCTTTATGTTGAACTGGTGTGGTTAAATTCAACTGAAAGTCTTTGACACATTTCACCAACTGAGATTACAGCTTTTCTTCTTTTATTTTTTTGACATCAAGACTTCTGAATTCACAGCTGCCTCAGGACATAAAGACTTTATAGAAAAAGTAACTTATTAGATAACCATAATTATATCACCATATTCAAAGAGAGTTATTATTCTTAAATAAGGTGACAATTCAGCTATTTAAACAGGTCCAGACTGAATAAAAAGTAGAGATGGAGAAGAAGGATCAATTTTCCACAGAAGCCAACAATAAGATGTGGTCAATATGAGGTCCCATATGGGACTCATGGTCTGTATTACAAATGACTGGTAGAGACTACAGGTAGTCTTCTGATAACAAAAAAGAGCATTACAAAACTCACAATGTTTCATGTTTTCCTAAAGAATTAAAGAAAAAGATTACTTGTAAACTTTTTTCAGCTTATTTTGAAACACATCAAATTTTCCACATGCTGCTGCTAAGTTGCTTCAGTCGTGTCTGACTCTGTGCAACCCCATAGACGGCAGCCCACCAGGCTCTCCTGTCCCTGGGATTCTCCAGGCAAGAACAGTGGAGTGGGTTGCCATTTGCTTCTCCAGTGTATGAAAGTGAAAAGTGGAAGTTAAGTCACTTAGTTGTGTCTGACTCTACGTGACCCCATGGACTGCAGCCTACCAGGCTCCTCTGTCCATGGGATTTTCCAGGCAAGAGTACTGGAGTGCCATTGCCTTCTCCGAATTTTCCTAATAGTGACTCTTAATTGAAATTTTTTTTAATTTGAGTTGAATAGTTTTGCTTTTCCTTCTTTAATGATGCTTTAAAGAAAGACTTCTGTATGCCTATATATATAACAAAAATTAACATATTTTATATAAAATAAAATTAACATTAAATATATATAAAATAAAAACTAACATACAAATAAAGACTTCCAGAGAACAACAGCAAAACCAACCTAGGGACATAACAATTCCAGCCCTCAGATGTTTATTTAAATAGCAAATGGAAGTCAAAGCAGAGATCAACCTCTACCAGCATCAGGAATGCCATCCACGTACTAGAGACATCAGGAAATATAGTTAGCAGGAAGTAGTATAAATCAGATTCCATTCTTAAGAAACAGCAACTGCCTGAGAAGTTATCAGAGAAGATGCTAATAAAACTCTAAGGTCTCTTAACTCAGCAATAATATGAGAGCTAGAGGTGAGAAAAGACCACAGGGAGAATGGAGCCCTCCGTCACCTGGAAGTGGCCAGTGCAGGCAAGGCCATAGTGGTTGGGGTGATTGACACGAAGGGAAAACAGGGAGGGGACTGTCTCCTGCCATTGCTTATTTCTAGAGTTAGGCCATGCTAGAGGGAAAGCTGACTGCCAGGGAGCTTGTGTCCACCTTTTGTTCTGTCTCTTATACACATCTCTTTGCCGGCACTTTAGTCATTAACTCAGCAATAATATGAGAGCTAGAGGTGAGAAAAGACCACAGGGAGAATGGAGCCCTCCGTCACCTGGAAGTGGCCAGTGCAGGCAAGGCCATAGTGGTTGGGGTGATTGACACGAAGGGAAAACAGGGAGGGGACTGTCTCCTGCCATTGCTTATTTCTAGAGTTAGGCCATGCTAGAGGGAAAGCTGATTGCCAGGGAGCTTGTGTCCACCTTTTGTTTCTTCAAACACAGTGAAAGAATTTTAGAATCAAAATATGCTAGAATCAAGTGATAGTTTACCAACTTTGCTAGATTTGGGGGGTGTTTGCAAATTAATGCATAAGTACAGTAAATGTGATCTTTTTTTTTTCTTTCTGGATCCAAAATTTTCCTGAAGATGCTTATCCCATTCTTGGGATAACTATAATTCATGTTTAACCATAGACTAGTATGTAAAGATGAACAAAAAGAAAAAAATCAATCATCAATTCTCTTAAAAAACATGACATAGCTATGAAAAAAAATTCTCTAGGAAAACAGAGTAACTTGTTACAAAGAACAGGAAGAAAATTTAGAGAATTTCTCATGTTCAATTCCAAATGATTGAAGAGGACATTTTATCTTTAAAACAAATTTAAGCAGTCATGAATAGGGCTCAAGGGAGTCTGTGAAAAGGATGAAAATATATATGGGCTAGTTGACGGATTATAAACAAAACAAGTAGAGTATGATATATCAGCTTTTGCAAAAATCATACTGGAAAAATAGTAGACACATATGAGAAGTTTCAAAGTTACATGGGAAAGATGAAAAGAAGAGAATAATAAATAAAAGCTAATTATGTCTACTACTATTGGCTAATCTATCTGAACAGTGTCTTAACTGTTAGCTGAACAGCCTCTGTCCTGTTGAATGATTTAATAACTTGCTCTGCAATCAAAGAAGCGATGAATGTACTCCAACTACAGACGATACTCTGGACAACCTCTCTAGCAGAATCCTGGCGGTGATGGAGGTCAGAATGTGATGGGTTATTGTTCTCGGCCTGCACTTTATAAAGGGTGAGAAAGAGTTTAACCATAGATCACACACTCAATTTGATGACAATAAATTTATTGGGAAAAGCAAATTGGGTTGTGAGTCTACTTTTAGATTCATGGCTGAATTGTAACCATAAGTTGACTATAAATACTAGAGTTTGGCAAAAATCAGTGAAAGCATTTTGTGAGAATCAATGAGCTATATTGGATTTCAATAAAAAGTATTGTAAATTTTTAACAGTTGTGTGTTACAATCCTTTATATCAGTACAATTTTTATCCCTCTGTATATGTATATCGTATATATAGAAACACACATATATACATATACATACATTTTTCCAGAGTCAGTTATTAAACATCTACCAGCTGTCACTTTTTGTCAATGATAGTTATTTATTAAAAAAAAAAACTTAACTGCATAAATTAGGGCAAAATACTTATGGAAATATTTTTAAATTAATTAATTTATTTTAGTTGGAAGCTAATTACTTTATGATATTGTGGTGGTTTTTTGCCATACGTTGACATGAATCAGCCATGGGTGTACATGTTTTATTTGATAAAACTAAGTGTATTTGGTTTATTCATGAGAAAACAACTTATTCAGTAAAGAACCATTAAAAATTATATAAAAATTATATGGGATTTTATTAATAATATTTCAATTTAAATATTTGAAAATTTGCCATGAAGGGGCATGGAGTTAAGGCCATTTCCTTTAGTGCGTGTATTCATTAAAATTCACTTTCTTGAGCATTACTTGAGAAATACTATTTCAGTTTAAATATTTGAAAATTTGCCATGAAGGGGCGTGAAGTTAAGGCCATTTTCTTTAGTGTATGTATCCATTAAAATTCACTTTCTTACATAAATCACATTCATTAATGCAAAGACCTCAAGACACCTGTGACTTGGTGTATACAACTTGACCAAGGTCACACAAGCATAAATGACAGAGCTGAGATTTGACCCCAGACAGTTTGGACACACAACCTGTATTCTTTAAACAGTGCACTACCTTGGTTCTCCTGGGCAGATGCTGGAGAGCAGGAGACAGATCATTGTGCAAGAGACATTAGCCAATAGGCCTAACAGAGACACAGAAGGAAGAGGCCTTGAGAGGATCTAGTATAAGATTTGCTATAGCTTTATAGCAACAATAACTAGTTTAAAAGTATTATAAAAAAAAAACAGATAATAACAAGTGTCAGCAAGGATGGAGAAACTGGTACCCTCATACACTGCAAAATTCAGACTTAAACTGAAGAAAGTAGAGAAAACCACTAGACCATACAACTATGACCTAAATCAAACCCCTTACAATTATACAGTGGAAGTGACAAAGAGATTCCATGGATTAGAACTGATAGAGTGCCTGAACAACTATGGACAGAGGTTTTTAACAGTCTACAGGAGGCCGTGATTAAAACCATCCCTAAGGAGAAGAAATGCAAAAGGAAGGCAAAATGGTTGTCTGAGGAGGCCTTACAAATAGTTGAGATGAGAAGAGAAGCAAAAGACAAAGGAGAAAAAGAAAGACATATCCATCTGAATGCAGAGTTCCAAAGAATAGCAAGGAGAGGAAACAAAGTTTTCCTGAGTGATCAATGCAAAGAAATAGAAGAAAACAATAGAATGGGAAAGATTAGAGATCTCTTCAAGAAAATTATAAATACAGATTATTCATTTCATAATTAGAAAATTAGAGATACCAAGGGAATATT